>MU223914.1:1214702-1241862 GCA_018584345.1 Thuja plicata | reverse complement strand
AATAAGTATAGTGACCTGGTTAAGGGTCAGACCCTGTTAGGAGTCTTTTATAAATAACCCTGTTAGGGGTGGTGGACTCACTGTCCAAAAGCTCACTGCTTGATGGTGAAGGCTACAACCTTCTGAAGAACAGATATGCACTATATCTAATGATGAGCTATAGAGTAGACCTACTGTCTTGATCAGTTCCAATGTATTGTAATCTTCTACTGCTTCTTCACATAGACCCTTGATGAATGAAACACAACTGATATTCTGCTTTGTACATTTTCTGTCTCTTTTCATATCATTCACACTTAGTGTATCACAAATGACTTGCTATAAGTATCTTCCTCAAAGTATGAGATCATGGGACCTGTTAGACAACTCTTCATAACATCCTTGTTAGCTTTACTAATCACACAAGCATAATTACAACCACGCAAATATAAACTAAATAGACGCGACACTTCACTAAGTCGGCCTCACCAAATTAACTCTAACTTTGCAATCTTCTTGAAATACGTTTGGCACCTTTAGATAACTATCATAGAATCACAACTAATCATGAATATATACACATGCATATCCTGAAGATAGGTGCAACTTAATAACCAATGCAATATGTCGGCTCTGTACAGACAAACTCTAGAAACTGTAACTGCCACATAACAAAATTACTCAACACAATAGAAACTTCATATCTGAGTCTGCGTGTATGAACATAACATAGTAAGCATGTCTGCAACCTGAATATATCCACACAAGGCTTGATATCATCATTCTGATAAGTACATATAGAATCACTACTATATATTATATGTTGTCATCAATGACAAACATACAATCAACTAGTTGCCAGAAGTAAATCTCCAACAATATCCCCCTTTGACATTGATGGCAACATATGATATTAAAAACATCTTTAGCACCTGGTGTCTTCTTTCTTTTTGCAATCTTCTCAATATCCTCATCAGAGATTCCTCTACACTACTTTAGTTCTTCTGACTATTTTTATACTCCCCCAGAGTATATGCTCCCCCTTACTATATACTCCCCCTTTGACATCAATGGAAAAGGGTGCCATAAGAAATTAAGCACATGTACTACTCCAGAAGTAGAGTAGTCAACCATTCATCAGTCACTATGGACTGATGTTCTTGCTTCTTTACCTAATCAGACTCAGGAGAGGGAATTACTCCCAACTTTTCCCTGAGATACTCAAAAGTATCTTTTGATAAAGGCTTTGTGAAAATATCTGCCAACTATTCCTTGGTGCTCACATAATCCAATTTTACTTCATTATCTGCAACTTTTTCTCTTAGAAAATGGTATTTGATATCAATGTGCTTTGTCTTTGCATGCATCACAGGGTTCTTGGATATGTTGATAGTACTGGTGTTATCACAGTGAATAACAATAGGATAGTTAACCTGTATACTAAAATCTTTAACCATCTGTTTGATCCAAACCATTGTTGAACAATTCAATGCATCTGCAACATATTCAGCTTCTGCTATCGACTGAGAGATACAATTCTGCTTCTTGCTTACCCAAGAAACCAACCTATCTCCAAGAAATACTGCTCCTCCAGAAGTACTCTTCCTGTCATCAAGACAACCTGCCCAATCTGCACCTGTATACACATGAATTTGTACATTCTCTGACTTGGGATACCATAAACCATAGTCTATAGTTCCTTTTAGATATCTAAATATTCTCTTTATTTCCATTAGGTGATTATGTTTTGGTTCAACTGCAAATCTTCCAATAATGCCAACTACATTAGATATGTCTGGTATAGATTGAGTAAGATATATAAGTTTTCCAATCATAGATTTGTACAATGTCTTGTCAACTGCTTCAGAGTCATCTTCTTTAGAAAGCTTGCTTCCTGTTATCATTAAAGTGCATACTGGTTTACAGTCTTCCATCTTGACAGTTTTCAATATTTCCTTCACATATTTGGACTAATTTATGAATATTCCTTTATCTGTCTATTTTACATTCAATCCCAAAAAGTATTTTATAGGACCAATCATGCTCATTTCAAATTCATTTTGCATTTCTTTTGCAAATTATGCACTAAGCTTGTCATTACCTCCAAAGATAATGTCATCAAAAAATATGGCAACAAGTAGTAGTCCATTAGGTGTCTCTCTTATGAATAGGTTACAATCTGCTGCTCCTTTCTTAAATCCAATCCTAGTAAGATAACCATCTAGTTTCTCATACCAAGCTCTTGGGGCCTGTTTAAGTCCATAGAGTACTTTCTTTAATTTGCATACCATATTTGGCTTATCTGATAGATTGAATCCTTCAGGCTATTCTATGTATACTTCTTCCTTTAAGTTACCATTCAGAAAAGCTGATTTAACATCCATTTGATATACTTTAAAATCCTTGAATGTTGCATACGCCAAGAATAACTCAATGGCTTCTAGTCTGCTCATAGGGGAAAATGTGTCAGTATAATCTATCCCTTCCCTTTGTGCATATCCTTTACATACTAGTCTCGCTTTGTTTCTGACCACTGTACCATCTTCATTCATCTTGTTCCTGAATACCCACTTTGTTCCAATCACATTTTTGTCACTAGGTCTGGGAACCAATTCCCATGTATCATTTTTGATTATTTGATATAATTCTTCTTCCATTGCTTTCTGCCAATCAGAGTCCTTGCAAGCATCTTCAACATTTAAAGGTTCAATCTGTGAAAGTAAACATACCTCTTCATCTACTGACAGAATTCTCGCTTTTGATCTGGTCAAGACTTTGCTGCTCTGATCTCCAATGATGTCATCCTTTGAATGGTATCTGGATGTGAATTTTGGAAATTTTGGTGTGACATCCTCATCTGTAACTTCAGATACTTCTTTGCTTGATTCAGGTTCATTACATGATACATCAATGCAATCAAACATTTCTTCAATAATAATGTCTTTACTGCTGGGTCTGGGCTCATCCTCAATCATGGGTGCATATTCATAGTATCTTTCTTGAACCATGAAATTTTCATCAATATTTACATGAGTTCTTTCAATTATCTTCTTTAATCTCAAGTTGAAACATTTGTATGCTTTCTTTTAGTAGAGTAACCAAGGAAAATACCTTCATCGCTTCTAGCATCAAACTTACCAACACCATCATCTCTCTTGATGTAGCACTTGCTGCCAAAGATTCTAAAGTATTTCACAGTAGGTACATTACCAAACCAAAGTTCATAAGGTGTTTTATCCATGCCTGGCCTTAGTTTAGTTCTGTTGATAGTATAGAATGTTGTATTGATTGCATCTCTCCAATAGGTGTGTGCAACTTTTCCTTCAATCATCATAGTGCGCGCTGTATCAAGTATGATCCTGTTCCTTCTTCCTGCTATCCCATTCTACTATGGGGTTCCGGGTGCACCCAACTGTCTTTTAATTCCATGTTCTTCACAGTAGTCATAAAACTAGTCAGAGGTGAATTCTCATCCTCTATCGGATCTCAGACACTTTAGTTTTAATCCATATTTATTCTCCACTTTGGCTTTGAATATTTTAAACTTCTCAAAGGCTTCAGACTTCTCCTTTAAGAACGCAACCCACATCATTTTTGAAAAATCATCAAAAAACAAAATGAAATGCCTTTCTCCATAATATGATCTGGTTTGAGTAGGACCACATAAATCTATATGTGCTAAGTCTAACTTGTTTTCAGCCGAGTTCTGCTTGCTTCTGAAAGAACCCCTTACATGCTTTCCCATAACACATTCCCTGCATATTGTGTCAGCTAGTCTTGCAATACTTGGAAGATCTCTAACTTTTGTTTTTGATCCTGATGCAATCATGTCTCCATCTTTGTTGCTAATGATGCATTTGTTGTCTTTGAATTCCAAATGATAACCTTTGTCAAGTAGCTATCCAACACTCAGTAGATTGTGATGTAGTCCATCATCATGTAAAACATCATCTGTCTTGTTCTTTCCATCCAAGGTGATGGATCCTCTGCCTATGATAGGTTTAGGAGTGTTATCTCCAAATCTAACCATACCACCTTTGTACTTTTCTAGATGAACAAATCTGTCTTTGTCATCTGTCATGTGATGAGAGCATCCACTGTCAATGATCCAATCAATTTTGATGTCTGCTTTGGAAATTAGGGCTAACTCCTCTGTTTCCTTTTCATCTTCAATGTCCATATGCTCAATCAATTTTTCCATGTCTTTAAGGGCAATGAATCCAATTTCATCTTCTCTTGAATATTCATCAGTTACACCTTCTTTAGCATGATAGCATTCCTTCCTGTATTTAGGTTTATAGTCAGATATGAATTTCTTTACTCTTGTTGGACACTTGGATGCAAAGTGACTGATATTGTTGCATGAAAAGCATTTGAATGGAAGCTATCCTTCATATTTCCCTTTGCCTTTCTTTTCTCTTTTGGCAATCATGGCTATGATTTCTTCTAGTTCTTCATCAACTTCTTCTTTTTCATTGTTGCTAGAGATGTGAGATTTCTCGCCATGAACTGAAGCTTTGAAAGTTGTTTCACCTTTTGGTTCAGTCTTCAATATTGATATCTCAAATGTAGAGATTTTACTAATCAAAGTCTCTCTCTTGAAATCTTGTGAAAATTGCATAGTTTCCTCTAGTATACTGATCTTGTTCTCATAGTCTAATGTTAAAGTAGTCAACATCTTGTCCATTATATCTTCTTCTGATATTTCTCCACCTTGTTTTTTGATTCCATAGACTGCTTCATTTATCCTTTGATTGTAGGCTCTAATGTTCTCTTCAGGTAACATCTCAAGACTGTTGTATTTCTTTTTCCATGTCTTCCTGCGCGCATTCTTAGCTTGAATATCTCCTTCAAACATGTCTTCTAAATACTTCCATATAGTGTATGCCTTGTCTAATTTCTCGATCTCAAAAAATTCACTGTCAGATAATGCACTTATAAGGGCTTCTTTGGAAACTGCATTAGCTGTGAATGTATCCTTCTGTTTACTAGTAGCATCATCTCTTGATAGATCTTTTAAAGAGGGAATAACAACTTCTTGTATGGATATCTCAAAGATATCAAAACCAACACAATGTAGATGTGTTATCATTTTGTTTTTCCAATCCAGATAATTTTCTCCATTGAACTTAGGGCTCTCTTTTCTGAAGTAAGACATCTGATCTACCTTAAGCTGTTAGGCTTCTTCTTCAAGGCACTTGGCTCTGATACCAATTGTTAGAATAGTCCCAAAGGATTACTGAGAGGGGGTGGGGGGGGTGAATCAGTTATCAACTTATTTAATTCTTTAACCTTATTAACTCCAAAATATAATAAAGCAAATATGCATTCAGATAACACAATAGATAACAACTCAATTTGGTTACGGGGAAACCAAATGGTAAAAACCCCGATGGGAATTAGTACCCACAATGAACTATACTATTTTATAGTAATCCTTTTTATAAGATATTTCAACCCTGTTAGGAGTTGTACTTTACAATGCAATAAGTATAGTGACCTGGTTAAGGGTCGGACCCTGTTAGGAGTTTTTTATAAATAACCCTGTTAGGGGTGGTGGACTCACTGTCCAAAAGCTCACTGCTTGATGGTGAAGGCTACAACCTTCTGAAGGATAGATATGCACTATATCTAATGATGAACTATAGAGTAGACCTGCGATCTTGATTAGTTCCAATGTATTGTAATCTTCTACTGCTTCTTCACATAGACCCTTGATGAATGAAACACAACTGATATTCTGCTTTGTACATTTTCTGTCTCTTTTCGTATCATTCACACTTAGCGTATCACAAATGACTTGCTATAAGTATCTTCCTCAAAGTATGAGATCATGGGACCTATTAGAAAACTCTTCATAACATCCTTGTCAGATTTACTAATCACACAAGCATAATTACAACCGCACAAATATAAACTAAATAGACGCGACGCTTCACTAAGTCGGCCTCACCAAATTAACTCTAACTTTGCAATCTTCTTGAAACACGTTTGGTGCCTTTAGATAACTATCATCAACTCATAACTAATCATGAGTATACAAACGCATATCCTAAAGATAGGCGCAACTCAAGAACCAATGCAATATGTCAGCTCTATATAGACAAACTCCAGAAACTGTAATTGCCACATAACATAATTACTCAACACAACATAAACTTCATATATGAGTTTGCGTGTATGAACATAACATAGTAAACATGTCTGCAACCTGAATATATCCACGCAACGCTTGATATCATCATTCTGATAAGTACATACAGAATCACTACTGTATATTATATGTTGTTATCAATGACAAACATACAATCAACTAGCTGCCAGAAGTAAATCTCCAACACATTCCCCAAATCATTTTAATCATTTCCCCAAAATTAATTAAATAATTAATTTTATTTAATAAAATAATTAATTTTATTTAATAAAATAACCTTAATTAATTAATCTTCATTAATTAATTTAATTCAATTTCCTAAAGTTTAAATTTAAATATTTAAACTTGTTAATTAATTCTTCTATTTAAATTAATTTCATTGAATTAATTTAATTTCACTCAATAATTCAATTCTAAATAAAAAGAATTCAATTATCACATGTTTGAATACTTAAATTACAAAAATCAATTAAATATTCATATAAATCCTTTCTCAAGTGCAAAAAGGCAACGCATGATCAACTTCTCAGTTAACTAAAGCATTACCTCTTCTCTCCAAGTTGAAGAGATGGAGTTAACTAGTTACTTAGTTAACAAAAAAATTACCTCTTCTCTCCAAGTTGAAGAGGTGGAGTTTACTGGTTGCTCCTCAGTTAAACGAAAACATCACCCCTTCTCTCCAAGTTGAAGAGGTGGAGTTTACTGGTTGCTCCTCAATTAACTGAGACATCACCTCTTCTCTCCTAGTTGAAGAGGTGGAGTTTACAGATTGCTTCTCCAGTTCCTTTAGATCTCAACCTTTCATTCTATAATCTCTGGGATAGATCTCAACCATCCATATCATTTCTATATTCTATATAACCAACCCTTCATAACCATTTTAAGGATATAGGATTTCAGGATTTTGTGCACCCTTACTCAGCATGGTTCTCGTACAAAGCATCAAAGCATTCTTGTGATCATAATCGATATCATTTTCTCAACATTCCCAAGTCATAGATGTTGCCGATACGAATACTGAGCATGATACACACAGTGTTTTAGAAGGAGTAGAGAGAGGCAATAGAAGCCTCGAGCATTGTGGTTTGCATTCATTTATTTTCCTTTATCTTTGCTTGTTATTTTATTGTTCATAGGTTCGTTATTAGTTGTTCGATTGATTTCCCCATTGCAAATCGGTGCTACTAACCCTCGTTTGAGCGTGCAGAACACAACCTATACATTTTGGTGAACCCGATGTGAATCAAACAACCCGATAATTGCTTCAAGACAATAAACATAATTTCCCAGCCTCATTCGTACGATTGCAATTTCATTTTCTTTCATTTTTTTTATAAACTTGTAATTTCGCAATTGACGGAAGTGTGTCGCAATTGATGAAACTTTGCCATAATAGACTGGTTTGATGTTATAATCTATCTGTGTGTTTCATAGTAATTTTCTATAGTTTTCTATCTCTATTTATGGTATTTTGCCACAATTGACTGATCTATTTCACAATCGCCAGAAGAATTTTGTAATTTCTTGGTTTCTATGCAGGAATGAGCAAATGACATATGACCAAAAGGATAATCAGATGCACCCTGGGTTCTAGATCACTAAGAGAAGCCATAATAAAAACCACTAATTACCACACACAACAAAGGGAAATCTTGGCAATCATAGCTGAAGATCAAAGCAAATCTTTTAACATGTATCTAGATTCTCTCAAGCATTTTGCAACCAAGTACAAGGTTACCATTAGCCTTAACAGTCTTAACAATCCCAAAGTTGCTGAAAATTATTGATTTTGATTGTTAGAAGGTTTTGGTACTAATCACTTTGACAACTTGTGGCATGGAAACAATTTAACAAAGCAACCTAAAATCAACTCATTTATCTTTTTGGTGCTTAAAAAGAAAAGTGTATGCAAAACATCACAATCTCACTTTTCCAATTTGGTGCTTAAAATTGACATGATGGTTAACAATTGAACAAAGGCAAAAAATATTTGAATTTGGTGCATTAAAATTAGACAAGCAATCTTCATCTACTATGGGCTTAAAACTAGACACAAGTGCATGTATGGATGATAACTTAGTTCACACTTGAAATTTTGGTGCTTAATCGATTAACCTTGTGTCTTGAGTCATTGGTGCGCTTGCACAAATATGTTAGATTAACAACCTTTATAATTTTTTAGAAAGGCCTTTCTAGGGAAAGCATCTCTTCCTTAGAGGATGACCTTAAATCAGTAATCCTTCCAATCAGTATATAAATAAGATGCGAGCCAAAGCTCTATTTTATATCCAGCCAAGCTTGAGTGAGGTGTGTTGATGCTAGCCTAGATCAGGTGAAGTATCCCTAAGTAACTAGCATGTTCAACTAGGCTCTTAAGTGAGCTACACACATACAAACCGATTGGATAGACTCCATGGACCCTACTACAACCCATTAATTAGAGACCTACTTGTTTCTGTTAGGAATAAGGTGTCTCAACCTTGTATATTTCCTTACATTTGATATTTTCCAAATGTCGGCACTTTGGACAATGTGTAAGGTAATCATGAATGAAACTGTTATGACAGATTCCTATGACGGTCATTAATATTTGTAAGAGCTAATTGTGGAAGTTTCGATGATGGGTGAACATGCAAGACTTGTGGAAACTAATCAGTTGAGTACTGTACACTCTTCTACAATCGTGGGGTTCGGGTTCCTATTTTCTTAGAGAATGGTAAAACCCTAATACAATTGCTTTTGGAAGTTGCCCTAAAAAGTGAAGAGCATGATATAAGCATTTTTTAGAATTGTGAATCTGAGAGAAGTTAGTGTATTGTTGGAACATTTTTATGCTGCCAAATTTGTCTTCAAGTGTTGATTATCTCCTGAAAGAACTTGCATTGCAAGTGTATTGTAAATAGTATTAGTTTTGATTAATACATTGTGCAAGTTTTGGAGTGCTGGGGTTTTTTACCAAAAGGTTTTCCCCAGGGTAAATCATTGTGTCATTCTCATTTTTCTATGTATGCATGTTATTGTATTATCATTCTGTAGTTGCTAAGGGTTAAATCTGAATTTGTATGATCCTCTTCTCAAGATTTTAGCGTAGGGAACTATTTTCTGCACACTTAGTTTCCTTTCAGTTTCACCTCCAAAGAAGTGTCTTATTACAGTGAAAGTGGTTGCAGACTTCCCCCCAAGATTCCCAACATATGTGTTCTAGGATATTGTGTTGATGAAAGAGATCTTCATTAGCACGAAAACAATATCTAGCAACGACAAAAACATGGGCACATATGTTGTGGATCTTCGTGTCCTAGTAGTGTGATTATTTCTATGTGAGCCAATGGACATCAAAGCATTGGGCCTATAATATTGCATTTTGAAGCCAACTAACCTAGATTAATCTGACTATCTTTATTTCGACCACGTGAAAACATTACAACTTGCAAAAGTTGTAGAACATACACATTTCATTCTTGGATCTTCAAAACACCATGTCTATTGTGCTTTCTTGTATGATCAATTTCCAAAACACAAAACCAACATCATAAAATATCAAAATGAGTCAAACATGTTTGAGGTCTAGTGTGTCAACTAGAATCTGTACTAGAAACCACATCACTGTTCCAGAGAAATCATTTTTTATCAGAGAGATTCACAATTGCTATCATTTTTAAGACTCACTCTTTTTCACAATTGACGGGATTTGACCACAATTGAGCCCTTTATTGCTACTATTGATCCTTTAATTTCCTCAATCACTGAAAGTTTACCATAGTTGACCTTGCATTCTGCCCCAATTGGTGGAATTTTCCGCAATTGAACTATCAATCTGTGCATTTATTCTATTAGCAAAATTGGATTCCTCTGTCAGCACTCTGCAATTTTATCAGTCTAAAACCTTGGAAAAGATTCCCCATTTCATGTGAAAGATGAGTGTACACATCCCAGGAAATAACAAAGAATTTGTGTGAATCTCAAAACATCTAAGATCATCCCTCTTTGACAGTTCAACTATTGTTTACCATTGATAGTTCAAAAGTTAAGACTAGATTATCTTGATCCCATTATCTACACTTCATCAATCTCTATCAATGACTTTGAGTCATCTAAGGAAAGAGTCAAAATCAAATATCTTACATCACCAATCTTTGAGATCAAGAGAAGTCAATTTGTTCCTAGAATTACCCTTGTTAAACATAACTCAGACTCTCCTCAAGAGGTTATCCTTTTTTGTTTGCTTTATATCACTCATTTTAGTTCAAAACCTATATAACACCATGTCTCTCACACCCCATGGAGGACCTTATAGTAGTTTGAAGGCTAGAACCCAACCTGATGAATCCTATATTAACCAATTTCCCCCATGGAAAAAGTGCGAGAGGACGATCCATTTAAAAACATTGACCTTGCTCTTTACATTGAGAATATGCATCCTATTCCTCATGGTCCCCATAGACCAACCATGTTTCAATATGTCACAAAGGAAGAGCTCAAAGACATAGAGAAAGATGCCTATTTTGCACAAGTATTTTATGTTATTGTGGAAAGAAACCCCAAAATATTTCTAGCCATGTCGATTAAAAAGGGAGTCAAACTCCCTGCCAAATTCAATGTGCTAACAATATGGCCTGAGAACCCTCTAATGGGATAAAGCACAACTCAAACCTCTCAAATTGATCCTATGATATCTCAAACTTTGTCTCTTCCATCATCAATGAAAATGACATCAACATAGACAGTGTCAAACCAAACTAGCTCTGCAAATCAAGCTAGTACATCATCCACCCAAAGCATGATGAGATCCCAACTTAGTGCACCCCTAGTCACTAGTCTATCCCAAGTATCGGCCTCACAACCTTTTGCATCAAGCACTCATGATGTGTCATCAATTACACAAATGAGAAATAACCCATTTGTGACTACTCAAACACTGCAATCTATGCTTTGGACTCAATACTTCGTTCCCACATGGATCAATCTCTATGGGTCCAAAATTTAGTCAATTTCCACCAAAGGCTACACCTTTTTTCCTACAAGGATCACAACAAAAAAAACAACAACAACAATCTTGGACCAACCAAATTCCCCAGTATCAGAATCACACACTGGAAAATCAATACCAAGTCCCAAGGACTAGATCATATGTACCAACACAAGGAACACAAAGGAAAATCCTTATACCTACCACAACACAGAGATTCAATGTCAGGAACATTCCTCAATCTCCAAGAGACATGCTAATACAACAAGTGCAAAGTTTACAAACACAAATGATGGACATGCAAAATCAGGGGCAAACCAAGTCCTGGATAGTAGAGGACTTTTACCCAATACCCATTTGATCACTTATTGCACATGTCTCTATTTCCCAATCACTTCTCAGTGCCCAAATTTGACAAATACAGAGGCAGTACCAACCCAATAGAGCATATCAAAGAGATCTTTGCTAGCTGCATTGAGGTTGCACATGATGAAACTTACCTAATGCGATTATTTCCACAGAGTCTAACTGGACCAACAATGGAATGGTTTTCACAAATACCCCATGGAATTTAGTCTTGGGGAGAAATGGCCAAAAAATTTATTGCTCATTTCCATCATAACATCGAATGCAAGGTTATCATCAAGGACCTCTATGACATTAAGCAAAAAGATGGTGAATCCTTTGTTAAATTTTCACAAAGGTGGAGGAATATTGTGAACATAATAATGTATGATGTGCCCGAACAAGACCTAATAGTCATGTTAGTTGACAATCTGATCCCAGATATGTCATTCACAATAGAATTGCAGATCGCTCCAAATTTCAATCAACTCATCGAATAAGGAGTTTGATGTGAGAAAAACTTAGTCAAGAGAGGAATCCTTGTAGACCCTACCTAAATGAACACAAACAAAAATGCAATGGATAAGGCCAAATGGTGGAGTGAGAACATGAATTTCACCAATGATGGTGTCATTGACGTCAAAATAGTCAACTATGCTCAACCCAAGGTTTCACTACCAGGAGCACCCATAACAAATCAAAAACCCATGGTGCACACTAAGTAGGTGAATACTCAAAATCAAACACCCAATGTTCAAGAAATAGTTGTTTCCAAAAACCAACCCATTGTGCAACACCCACAAAGTTTTCTATTTCCTAAACATGACTTCACACCATTAGGAGAGTTGATAGAGTCAGCTTTGAAAAAGCTTATTCAAACCAATAATATCACTATGCTCAAAATCAAAGAATACAAACATGGTTTTGTAAAATCAAAGTGGTGGAATGATAATGACTTCTGTGAATATCATCAAGTAAAAGGACATTGTTAGGAATAACAATCCACAAGACAACTGAGAGGGTGGGGGTGAATAAGTTGTGATATAGATTATTAAACTTTAAACTTTATAAACCAAATCTGAAAATGTAAATGATAACACAGTAAAAGCCAACACCATAACACAATATTTGTTGTCGAGAAAACCATGTTAAAGGTAAAACCTCAGTGGGAATTAACACCCATAAATAATGTACTGAGAGTATAGTATCTCTGCTAAAAGATTTAGCCTTGTTAGGAGCTTGTTACAACATTACAGTACATAGTACGTGTTATGAGACATACCCTAGTAGGAGCCAAAAGAAATAGTAGGCTCACTGCCAAGGCACACTGCCCAAAGAAGGTTAAAGCAACCCTCAAAGATTCCCAATCTGAACAAGTGTATAAAGCAAATACACAATCTAGTGAACTGTCTGATAGAAACTGTCTTTTCTTGGTCAGTTCCAATGAAGTACTCTTCTCGTAAACTCTACTCTACATCCAGCAGCCAAACAAGCCTCGCAGATTTCACTTCTTCTTCTTCTCTATCTCTGTCACATCTTTTCAAAGGAAAAGATCACTCATATATACCCTCTTACAATAATTCATTAGGTCAGCCAATTAAGCTTTCCTAATAAACAAATAATTATTTAGGTCGGCCAATTAAGGCTTTCCAATATACAAATAATTGTTTAACCCCCCGCAAAGATACACACAGTACCTATAACAAGTAAACATAATTTACAATCCATCAATTATGCTTCCAGATCCGTAATCCACGCTCACCTTTCATTTTACACGCTACATGTATGAAGTCGACCAACAATTTGGTCTTCTTTAGAATACACACCATAGTTGATGTCACCAGTCATTAAACAACAATCAAACTCAACCCATTATTCCCAAATATGTCAACTATCCAACAGTAAGCTCACATCATCTAAAATATCTTTTCCAGAAAGATATACCCGAAACACAAAGACGTGCTCTGTCCAGAATCATAGTTACAGTCCAGAAACTAGTCTTTACCGAATCAACTGTAACATCCATAATAAGAAACATAAAACCAAGAGACCTTAGGAATAAGGTTAACACACATCCTTCTATATAAATCCAACTTTGATCATTCTGAATCATTCATACAGTGTCCGTACACTTCTTCCAGTCAAGTAACCAGTCTATCCTTTCTACAAAAATATATGTTGACATCAGTGACAAAACATGAATATCAACAGCATGATCAATAACCAAAAATGATATCATCCAACAATATACACCTTTGGAATTGATGACAACATATGGGAAAATCCATCTGCATCAACCCAAAAGTACTCTCTCTCAATACAATCTTCTCAATATCCTCAACACAAATCTCTTTAAAATAGTAGGGATTTTCACACAGATTCCTTCCGCCTTTGGAAGAAATGGAAAAGGGTGCCATAACTCATCTGTAGTCTTCTATAAGGTGTAGCTTTTTCAAATCTTCATGTTCATCAACCAGGTGCAAGATCACCCAAATGTACTCCATAGTATTCTCCTGTGATCACTCCACCTAAGGAGTAGATCCATACATCAAGTCCAGAGAATGATATAGATCTGAGATCCATGGGATTGATGCATATCTACATCATTTAATTACTACTGGGAGGGGCCACCACCCCAAGCATGCCTCTGAGATATTCAAAAGAATCTTTTGGCAAAGGTTTAGTAAATATATCTGCTATCTGTTAATTTGTGCTGATATACTCCAGTTTAATCTCTTTATCTGCTACCTTCTCTCTCAAGAAATGATACTTAATAGAAATATGTTTATTCTTTGAATGCATTACAAGATTCTTCAATAGTATAGTGAATCACAATGGATAACCACTAGTTCTTTAAAAATTATTCCAATGTCCTTCAACATTTGTTTCATCCAAACAAATTGTGTACAATTTATTGTAGCAACAACATACTCTGACTCAACAGTAGATTGAGCAATACAACTCTGCTTCTTTCTCAACCAATAAAGCAATCTTTTTCCAAGGAAAAATGCACCACCATTTGTACTCTTCCTGTCATCCACATTACTTGCCCAATCAACATCATTATAAGCCTGTAAAGTAAAATCTTTTGATTCTTCATACATCAATCCATATTCTATTGTCCCTTTCAAATATCTAAAAATTCTTTTTATAGTAGCAAAATGTGTCTCTTTAGGATCTTCTTGATATCTAGCCACAATTCCAACTGCATTTGTAATATCTGGTCTAGTGTGAGTTAGATATTGTAGACCTCCAATAATTGATCTGTACTTTGTCTGAACAACACTTTGAAGCTCATCACTATTAGCCAGTTTGTTTCCAATCACCATAGGTGTCCCAACAGGTTTACAATCTTCCATTCCAAACTTTTACAACATTTCCTTAAGATACTTGGTCTGAGATATAAAAATGCCATTCTTACTCTGATTAATTTGCAAACCAAGAAAAAAATTCATCTCACCAATCATTGACATCTCGAATTCATTTTCCATTTCTTTAGCAAACTTCTTACTCATCTTATCATTTCCTCCAAAAATGATATCATCAACAAAAAATTCTACACTTAAGATTCTATCTTCATCAGTTCTCAAATATAAATTACTATCTACATTACCTTTTCTGAAACCAAGATGAAGTAGATATTTGTCCAGTCTTGCATACCATGCTCTTGGTGCCTGTTTCAGTCCATACAGTGCCTTATTCAGTCTACAAACCATGCTTTCATCATCTGACAAAGGAAAACTATCAGGTTGCTCAATGTAAACTTCTTCCTCTAGATCACCATTCAAGAATGCTGACTTCACATCCATATGATAAACCTTAAAGTCTTTATGTGCAGCATAAGCAAGAAATAATCTCACAGCTTCCAATCTAGCAACAAGAGAAAATGTTTCTTCACAGTCTATGCCTTCTTGTTGTGAATATCCTTTACATACCAGTCTTGCCTTGTTTCTTACCATTGTTCCTTCCTCATCCATCTTATTTCTGAAAACCCATTTAGTACCAATCACATTTTTGTTCTTAGGTCTTGGAAATAATTCCCAAGTATTGTTTTTCTTTATCTGTTCAAGTTCTTCTTCCAGAGATTTAGTCCAAGATTCATCTCTACATACTTCATCAATAGTTTTTGGTTCAACTTGAGAAATTAAACAGATCTCATCTCTAGTTCTAGATCTAGTCATCATACCTTTACTTGCATCACCAATAATTTGATCTTTAGGATGGTTCTTCTTAACATACCTTGGTGTCTTCGATGTTTCAGTAGCTTCAGTCTGTTCATCTTCAATCTCACTGTCAATCATCAACTATTCTTCAGGTTCAGCAGTAACCTCTTTCACTTCTATGATCTGACCACAATCATACATTCTTTCCTGAATCTAAAACTTTTCATCTATCCTCACATTGGCACTTTCAATCAACTTTCTCAATCTCAAATTGAAACATTTATATGCTTTAATCTTAGTAGAATAACCAAGAAAGATTCCTTCATAAATTCTAGCATCAAACTTGCCTATTTCATCATCTCTCTTGATATAACATTTACTACCAAATATTCTAAAATATTTTACAGTAGGTGTATGATCAAACCATAATTCATAAGCAGTCTTACTTGTACCTTCTCTGATCTGAATTCTGTTCAATGTGTACACAACAGTCCCAACTGCTTCTCTCCAGTGAACATGTGACACATTTCCTTCCAACAACATATTCCTTGGAGCATCTAATATGGTTATGTTTCTTCGCTCTGCTATCCCATTCTATTGTAGAGTTCTAGGGGCTGATGTCTGTCTCTATATTCCATGCTCTTCACAATATGTATTAAATAGCTTTGATGTAAACTCTCCTCCTCTGTTTGATCTCAAACACTTTATCTTCAAACCAGATTCATTCTCAACTTTTGCTTTAAATAACTTGAATTTGTCAAATTCTTTATATTTCTCTCTTAAGTATGTAACCCACATCATTCTAGAAAAGTCATCAACAAATAGTATAAAGTACCTTTCACCATAGTATGATCTTGTTCATGTAGGACTACATAGATCTGTATGCACCAGATCCAACTTCCCTTTTGCTGAATAAGCTTTTCTTTTGAAAGTGCTTCTAGTCTGCTTCCCCATAACACACTCTCTACACATAGTGTTAGATGGCTTTACAATTTTAGGTAGATCTCTTACTACTTTTGTCAAACTTGTCTTCACAATGTTATCAAAATTAACATGACAAAATATTTTGTGCCATAACCAACTGTCATCAATCTTCACAATAAAACAAGAGGCTTCAGATGTGTTCAATTCAAATACATTACCTCTGGATTTAGTACCATATGCGATCAAGTCTCCTTCTTTACTTCTGATAGAGCATTTCCCATCAATGAATTTCAATTGATAACCCTTATTTACTAATTGTCCAACACTCAACAGATTATGTTTAAGTCCATCAACAAGTAATACATTGTCAGTGTTAGTCTTTCCATCCAAAGAAATAGATCCAACTCCAATAATAAGCTTAGGAGTATTGTCACCAAATCTGACAACACCACCATCATGTCTTTTCAAACTTACAAACTTGTTTTTGTCTCCAGTCATATGATGTGAACAACCACTGTCTATAACCCATTTAGATTTCTTTTCAAATTGGGATACTAAGGCTTTTTCTTCATGCATAGGTTCATCATCCTTAATAGCAATAAATCCAATTTCATCATAGTCACCACCACCACCACCACCACCACCATCATCATCATCATCATCATACCCTCACTAGCATAATATCATTCCTTGTCTTTTGAATACTTAGACTTGAAAAAATTAGGTTTGTGCTTTGGAACTCTTGTAGGACATATAGAAGCAAAATGACCAATCTTGTTACATGAAAAACATTTCAAAGGTAATTTGCCTTCAAACTTTCCCTTACCTCTCTTTTCACTTCTAGCAATTAGTTCCACAACTTCATCTAGCTTTCTTTCTTCTTCCTGTATCTATTCCTATTCATCAACATAGGCTCCAAGTTCTTCCCTTAGGTCATTATAGCTGGTGCTTGCATTTCCAGATAAGGTCTTTTTGTTCTTGTGCACTGTTGCCTTGAATGCTGACTCAACTTTAGGTAAAGTGTATCCCAATTTTGTGGCCTCAAATGTAGTTAGCTTTCCAATCAACATCTCTCTGGTGAAGTTTGGTGTCAAAGGTATGATCTCCTCTATAGCTTGTACTTTGGTTCTATATGCAGGTGTCAAAGATCTGAGTATCTTCACAATCACTTCTTCCTCACTGTAAGTACCTCTAGAGTTTCTAATACCAGTAATCACTTCCGTAATTCTCTGTCCATATGCCCTAATGTTCTCATCTTCTCTCATCTTTAGTGATTCCATCTTTGTCTTCTAGTTTTGTAGCTTTTCCTTCTTAGTAAACTTGTCTCTAATATATAATACTTCCAATCTTGACCATATCTAATGTGCAGAATCCAAGTCCTTTACTTCTATGAATTCTCCTTCTGAAAGTGCGCTGATCAAAAATTCCCTTGCAACCATATTACATGAAAATAATTTATTTTCATCTTCAGTAGCCTTCTTTAACTCATCCTCAGTCGCTATCTTTTCTTTCTTCTTTGTGATCATCTAGTAATCAATTCCAAAACATAGCAAATGTGTTCTTATCTTGTTCTGCCAATTGTCAAAGTTTTCAGGATCAAACTTTGGACTATCCTTCCTGTAGTAAGTCATCTTCAGGATCACCTCAAGCTGTTAAACTTTCTCCCTAAGGACCAAAAGCTCTGATAGCAATTGTTAGGAATAACAGTCCACAAGAAAATTGATGGGGGGGGGGGGGGGGTGAATCAGTTGTGATATAGATTATTAAACTTTACAAACCAAATCTGCAAATGTAAATAATAACACAATAAAAGCCAACACCATAACACAATATTTGTTGTCGAGGAAACCCTATTAAAGGTAAAACCTCGGTGGGAATTAACACCCATAAATAATGTACAAAGAGTATAGTATCCTTGTTAAAAGATTTAGCCCTGTGAGGAGCTTGTTACAACATTACAGTACATAGTCCCTGTTAGGAGTCAAAAGAAATAGTAGGCTCATTGCCAAGGCACACTGCCCAAAGAAGCTTAAAGCCACCCTCAAGGATTCATAATCCAAACAAGTGTATAAAACAAATACACAATGTAGTGAACTGTCTAATAGCAACTATCTTTGCTTGGTCAGTTCCAATGAAGTACTCTTCTCATAAACTCTGCTCTACATCCAGCAACCAAACAAGCCTCGCAACTTTCACTTCTTCTTCTTCTCTATCTCTGTCACATCTTTTCAAGGGAAAATATCACTCATATATACCTTCTTATAATAATTCATTAGGTTGACCAATTAAGCTTTCCTAATACACAAATAATTAATTAGGTCAGCTAATTAAGGATTTTCAATATATAAATAATTATTTAACCCCTTACAAAGATACACACGGTACCTATAACAAGTAAACATCATTTACAATCCATCAATTATGCTTCCAGATCCACAATCCATGCTCACAATTCATTTTACACGCTATATGTCTGAAGTCAGCCAACAATTAAGTCTTCTTCAAAATACACGCCACAACTATGCATCATCTGAAATATCTTTGCCAGAAAGATATACCAAAAACACAGAGACCTGCTCTGTCCAGAATCACAGTTACAGTCCAGAAACCAGTCTTTACCAAATCAACTATAACATACACAATATGCAACATAAAGCCAAGCGACCTTAGGAATAAGGTTAACACACATCCTTCTAAATAAATCCAACTTCGATCATTCTGAATCATCCATATAGTGTCTGTACACTTCTTCCAGTCAAGTAACCAGTCTGTCCTTTCCAGAGAAATATATGTTGACATTAGTGACAAAACGTGAATATCAACAACATGATCAATAACCAAAACTGATATCATCCAACAGAAACAAGACACCCAACTGCTACCAATTGAAAAATGCCATACAAGATCTAATCGACCAAGGGATTATCAATGTTACAAATACCCAATCCAAGGGTACAATTGATCACACAATCTTTAATGATACATTCCATGATCATAACAAAGGGAAAGCTTCCACATCTGGTGGATAGTCTAAACAAGTGAATTATACCTATTCTAACTCTGATAGCACCATCAATTGCATTAATCCTTTAGATATCCAAATTGCTACAATTAATATAAGAGATCCCAATGCCAAATGTGTTGTCACAATACGACATTCTAAATTTTTTTTGCAAGGAGTGCCTTCCACTTCAGCAAATCCTCCAATAGCCTCCAATCCAAAAAATAGTCTAGTGGATCAACTAAAGCGTACACCTATCCAGATATCTATGTCTGAGCTATTGTGCATATCCCCACATCATAAGCAAGCTCTAGATCAAGCCCTTCAAAATGCAGTTGTCCCACGAGACATAAATCTAGAGAATTTCCAAACCATGGTAAATTACATCGATGCAAACAAGCACGCTACCTTTATAGACCACGATGTGCCACCATGAAAACCTATGCATAATGATCCCCTACATCTGCTTATCCAAGTTCACAAACACACAATCTGAAGAGTCCTCATTGATGGCGGGGTTGGGTTAAACATATGTACTCTGAAAGTAATAAAAATGTTGGGCTATTTTAAATCTAGGATTGATGTCACCAGGAGGATAAATATTAGGGCATATGATGAGGAGGAAAGATCATCAAAAGGTATCCTCATGCTACCAGTCAAGATAGGCCCAGTCATAAAGAACACCCCATTTCAAATCCTAGACCTGGATTTAGGATATAACATGTTACTGGGAAGGTTGTAGATATATGAGATGCAAGTTGTCCCTTCAACTTATCACCGATGCATCAAGTTCCCATACCAAGGGGCAAAGATGACCATTGAAGGAGACCCAAACCCATTCCAATACTACAACACCATAAGAAGTAGTACAGATAATTAAGTGCCTTCAAATCAAGAAGCAATAATTCCTTTGACCTCTGATTCTATTCCCAAAGATATACAAAGAAAGGTAGGGAAGATATCAATCAAAGACAAAGGGTGTGGTGAGTGTAGCTATGATGAAGATTTTACCATCACTAACATGCCTCAAAATCCAAGATCACATGGCATGTCCTGACCGGTGGAAACACATGAAACTCTGGAACCAATTCTATTCAAATGTCCGCCAACTGCATTTGTCAAGTGGGGGGACATAGCTAAAGAAAACCCTTTCGATCTAGTTATCAACACTTGGTTGTATAAAGACTCTCAAGACACACCTAAAGAATAGATACCTCTATCACAATATGGGGTTGGTTTCACTATGCTGCAAAAATTTGGATATGATGGTAAGATTGGTCTGGGGGCAAGACAACAAGGCTTAATAGAATTGTCTTTACCGCTAACCCAAAGAAACAAAAGAGGATTAGGCTACAGAAAAAAAAAAACTAGTACTACCATCCGAGATATACTCATAGACTAGGAACAAATTGTAGAATTAAACTGGGAGCAAAATCTGGAACATGCCCTAATCAACAGTATACTCCAGCGGTTATTTCCATCGGAAGTGGAACCCTCTCATTCCCAATTAAACCTTAATCAAACTATCCAGGATGATGCAGAAAGTGAGACATCTAATGAGAATTATAGTGTGACTAATTCCCATGATTACGAGGGGTTATCCCTCTGTAATTATGAGTCACCCATCCTAGACTATTCCCCTCGGTCCATTAGTACTATACACCTTGAAGAAATGTTTGACCAAATGACCATAGAAGACCAACCACGTATTGATAAACATATCAATATCAATTCATTAGGTGGTGTGTTCATGTCCCATTCCTAGTTTGTCAAAACTATCACCACGGTCCTATTCACCCAATCAGAGTCATCTCCCCATGCGGACCTTTGTCTAGTCTACCCCAAACTGATAGAATGTGAAAAACAAGGACAACCTGACATAGATCTTTTTGAGAATTATGAATCCATCACAGACTTCATGGGACTCTAAGAAGGGATATCATCAAGAGACCAAAAATTAGGCTTCTCTTTTAACCTACATAGATCAACATACTTTGGGGAGGAGTCTCCTCTTTCTAGTTGCAAAATAAAAAGATAAAAAGAATAGTCAGAAAGTGAAAATCGAAAGGCACTTTCTGACCATAAAAATGAGAAAAAAATAAAGGAAGTATCTTCTGGTGAAAACCTCTTTGAGGCGCCCGAGGATGGAAAGATGGAACTCCTCCCCTTAATAGAAGAAAAGTCAACTTTACTAGTAGAAGAAACAAAGGAAGTCAATATAGGGGATGAAAAGGACCCTAAACATATCTATTTGGATAATTTTCTTACACCAAAGGAAAGAGAACAATTCATTAGCTTCTTCAAAGAAAGACAAATCAACTTCACATGGTCTTACATAGACATGTCAGGTTTAGATATGGAGCTAGTGCTACATCATCTACCATTGTTACCAAATGCAAAACCTGTTAAACAAAGATTGAGAAAGATGCATTCGCACATCACTTTACTTGTCAAAGAAGAATTAAAGAAACTCTTAGATGTAGGATTCTTAAGACCAATTCCATATGTAGATTGGATATCTAATCTCATGCCTGTAACCAAATGCAATGGTCAGATCCTTATATGCACAGATTTCATAGATTTGAACAAGGCTTGTCCCAAGGATGACTTTCCCCTACCAAACATTGACATGATAGTTGACCTAACCGTAGGGCACCAAATGTTATCACTCATGGATGACTTCTCTGGATATAACTAAATCAATATTGCACCAAAGGACCAACACAATACAACATTCACCTATGCCTGGGACACTTACTACTGGAACGTAATGCCATTTGGTCTAAAAAATGTAGGTGTAACTTATCAAAGGGTAATGACTAGGATCTTTCATGATTTAATTCATGAAACAATAGAAGACTATGTTGGTGACATACTAGCCAAATTAATTCTCAGGGAAACTCACCTACAAGTTTTGGGCCCGATATTTGATCAAATGCAGGAGTACAAGGTCAGACTCAATCCAAAGAAGTGTGCATTCAGAGTTACTACAAAAAATCTCCTTGGATTCATTGTATCACAGAGAGGAATCAAAGTGGACCCAGAAAATTTCAAGGCCATCCTTGACATGTCACCACCAAAAAATTTGAGGCAACTAAGGGGTCTACAAGGCAGACTGCAATCCATCAGGCGATTCATCGACCAACTGGCAGACAAGTGTCACCCGTTCTAGCACATACTGCATAAAGTTGTGACCTTTATATGGATAGGACAATGCGAGAAAGAGTTTCAAACCTTCAAGGATTATCTATTGAAATCTCCTATATTGGTGCCACCCATTCAAGGTAGGCCACTCCTCTTATATAACTCAACAACGAATTTAACACTAGGTGTTCTCTTGGCACAACACGATGACCAAGGGAGGGAAAGAGCCATTTACTACCTCAACAAAAATTTGGTGGGCTACGAGATAAATTATTCAGCAATTGAAAATTCATGTCTCATAGTTGTTTTTTCTTCCCAGAAGTTAAGACATTACATGTTGTGTCATCAAACAAAGCTAATAACACACATTGATCCATTGAAGTAATTTTCGAGTAAAGCAGCACTAACATGTCAACTCACCAAATGGGTCATGATCTTAAGTGAATTCGACATAGAGTATGTGGATTGGAAGGCTATCAAAGGGAAAGTAATTGCATACCAACTAGAAGAGGAACCAATACAAGATCATCAGCCTATAGTGTCCGAATTTACAGATGAGTCCATTCTCACAGTACAACTGAAAATAGAGGTGTGGAAACTATTCTTCGATGGGACATATACAAACCTTGGTGCGGGAGTAGGGATAACACTCATTACTCTAAATAATGATGTAATTCCTAAGTCTTTTTGACTCAACTTCCCATGCACAAAAAATATAGTTGAGTATGAAGCTCTGGTCATTGGATTGAAGACAACTATAGAATGGAGGATAAAGAACCTGAGAGTCTATGGTGATTCCCAATTGGTCATCAGCCAAGTAAACAATGACTACATGAAAAAATCCAAGAAAATAATCCCATATAGGGAGATAATGGACAAGCTATGAGATTCTTTTCATTTCATTGTATTCGAGCAGGTTCCAAGAGTTCAAAACAAAGCAGCAGATGCGATGGCTACTATAGCATCCTTGATCGACATGCCAGGTAACGAGACCAAATTCCAATTTCTGGTTGAATAATTAATGATACCATCATATCAAGCTCTAATAAAAAATTCAATGTGTGTCCTTGTTGGTCCTAAGTCCCCTGGTACCATGGCGTATACAATAACCTCCAAAATAGTACCTACCACCCGACCTGTCTAGGAACCAAAAGAAGTCCCTCATCTGCCAAGACTCTAGGTGCACCCTTCTTGCTAGTACTCTATATAGAAGTCTAGATGGAATGCTTTTACAATGTCTCACTTCCATAGAATCCCAGAGAGCCTTGTACGAGGTACACGAGGGAATTTGTGGGGCCCACACAAGTGGCAATAGTTTGGAAAATAAAATTAGCAGAATGGGATACTACTAGCCCACAGTAGAGACATATGCTAACAAATACATGAAAAGGTGCCAAAAATGTTAGATTCATGGAGATATTATCCATGCACCACCTCAAGAGCTCAACTCCATCACTTCACCATGATCATTTTCTAAATGAAGATTTGACTTAGTGGGTAAGATTACACCAACATCTTCTAATGGTCACAAGTACATCATTGCAGCAATAAAGTACTTTACCAAATGGGTAGAAGCAATTCCTCTCACATATATTACAGGTAAGAAAATCTCCATGTTCATACTAAAAAACATTATTTGTCGATATGGAATCCCTCAAACCATACTCACAGATCTAGGTACACCTTTTCAAAAACAAGATGTTGAAGATCTTTGTGATAAGTTCCAGATAAAGAAAGTTTTCTCTTTGTTCTAATATCCCCAAGGGAATGGAAAAGTAGAAGCCACTAACAAAACCATCCTGAAGATCTTAAAGAAAACATATAATGAATCAGGGTGAGACTGGCATTTGCAGCTCAGTTCCGCACTATGGGAATACAGAACTAGTGTGAAAACCCCTATAGGAGCAACTCAATTATCACTAGTATATGGATCAGAGGTGGTCCTACCTGTCAAAGTTGAAATCCCATCCCTAAGAATCTAACTAAAGAACATCATTTCAGATGAGGAATACAGAGTAGCAAGACTCAATGAACTAGAATTGTTGGATGAGAGAAGACAAAATGCACTCAATCACTTACAAGGATAATAGAATCTCCTTAGAAGAAACTATCACAAGAAGGTCAAACCATGAACCTTTGAGGTAGGAGATCTTGTCCTCATGGAGAATTAAAAGAACCAAGTAGAAATGGTTAAACTAGGAAAGTCTGAGCCTAATTGGCTAGGACCCTATGTCATCATAACATCATGCAATAATGGGGCATATCAACTGGAAACTCAAGAAGGAGATCAAATCCCTAGTCACATTAACAACATGAACCTCAAAAGGTTCTGTACCTGAGACCCAAAGGTCAAGGGAATATATCTAATATCCATAAAATACAAAAAAATAAAAATATATAAAAGGTCACTGTTGTCACTGGGGATTGCACCCGAAAGAGCTAAGTATGAAACTTAGCAATCCTATGAAACATGGGAATACTTCAAGGTTGTGGGGAACCTATAGTGGAAGTAGACCTCTAGATTAAGGTTCAACTTCCCCTTGAATCACCTTAAACTTAAACTAAAACTTAAATCAAAACATTAACACACTTCTCCCCTAGGCAAGACCAAAAACCACTCTTTAAGAGAACCCACCTTATCATATGTTATAAAAACATATTTTCAATGCCTCTATATTTGATATGTTAAATAACCCCACCCTTACCATCAGTTTTTATTATATTATAAACATTAAAACATGACCAAAGAGCCCTAAAACATATGCTTTTCACTCTTCATTGAATCTGCAAGAGTAAAACTCAGTTTTTATGCCCTAGCTACTATTTTGGAAGGAAAGTTGAATGATTTTGGAAGGTTTCAAGCTCTTGGATAAATTTGTATGGCTTTTCTGGAGTTTTAACAACAATATTAATCCGTGGCAAGTCTTCCATTCATTGCATTCTAATTTTTAGATGAAAATGTGCTCTTCCCTCCGCATAATTTCTTCATCGAGCTGCCTCAAATTTGACTCCTTGCATTCTTTTTGGGGTTTACTTGTTGTGAATGTTTATACCTCTTTTCATGTGATGAGGCCGTGGGCTCTATTATGCTTTCATGTTTTAAACTTAGTACAATGTTTTGACATTTCTATTTTAGTCTTTAAAAACATGGTTAGGGCATCATTATGGTTTTCATCTTGCAATGTATGTTTTAAGATCCATGGAAGATAGTGTTTTGGCATGAAAATACTATTTATGGGTGACATAATACCTTTGGAAGGTCACCTTGTTGTTGAACTTCATGGCGCGGGCTATACAGATTGTTGTTTTTTTCATTTTGATGCATTAGTTCTTGCTTTACCTCCATACTATTGGGGCACCATGATACTATGTTGTTTCCTTATTTTGATGCAAATATTGGCATTGCTGTTACTTTCCATTTGAGGCCCCGGGCTATAGAGAATATTTTCTATTTCTTATGCTTTGAATGAGATATTTGGACTTCTTTGTAAGAACATTTTTGCTTTCTGACTCCATAGGGGAAGACGCCAAGCTATTGTAATGTTGTTCTTGATTGACAGACATAATAGAAGTAACATTTTTTATGTTCTAAACTCTATTGAAGGTCACGACTATGCATGTCTGCTACATTAAACTTCTTGGAAATATTTACAACATTGCCATTGTTATTTTGATATTGCTTATCATGTACTGAAAGAAAGGAAAGATGACATTTGAATCCATAGGAAGGGTTTACATGATCTCTATTGTTGTCTATGCTTCATTAAAACCCTTATTACAGTTATCTTACCTTGCTGTTATCTCCTTGAGGCTGTGAGATATGACTATTTTCAAGATCTTGGAACACAATCCTCTCTTCTGCATCCACAGGAAGTGGCTCCATAATGTTATATTGCTATCCATGGATGCATTTTGTTGTTCTGAAGTTTTTATCCCTAGAGGTACTATGTAGAATATGCTTGACTTTTTGGTGCAGGAGAACCAAGGTCAAGGACAGGACCTAAGGAGTGCACCAAGGTCACTAATAGATCCTCGGGTGGATTTGAAGACAACATGGCCCTCATTTGATATTGTAATAGACCTTAATGGTCATTTGATGATATTTTGTATTGATTGATAATCCTTTGTAAAGAATCATGCATTGTAAGCCATTAAATGGCATTGGGAAGGGCTAAATGTACCTAGGGGTCACTAGGGGTGATTAAGTTAATCCTAGGGTAGCTAGATTGATCTAAATACCTATAAGGTCTATAATGGATGTAAAATGGCCAATAGAGGCAATCAAATGATGTAAAAGCACTTGAAGTGCTAAAATATGGAATTTGCCTATATTGGTAAAATAAGCCTATAAGGATCATATGGGGGTTAGTATGCTTAGAAAGGTTGTTTATAAACCTTTAAGAGTCATAATAAGGGATATTAGATTCATGTTGTCAAGTTGACAACATTGGTTGTCAACTTGACAACAACTTTTAATCATT
>MU223914.1:1192961-1214548 GCA_018584345.1 Thuja plicata | reverse complement strand
TTTGGGAAAGTGTTTGTGTGTTGAAGATACAATGTAATGAAGTTTCCAAATCAATAAACATTAAATTTCTGCAAACTGTCTATTCTTTGCCCGTGAGGACAGTCATTAATTTTGTGCATTTAAAAGTTTGAAACCATGAAATATTGATTGGATAATGATGTGAAGTGGTTTTATATTTATTTATTGTCATTTCTATGGATTTAGATTTTTATATTATGAAGTTTTGAGGTAGAGAACATAAGTTATTCTTGACTGTCCCTGGATTGGTTTTGTGCAACCAACAATTGTCTAGTTTGAAGTTTCCATGAAGATCTAGGCTCTCCCACTTATTGTGGTGAATGTGTCTTGTGGGAGAGACCTAATACATGTAAAATATGTTTCCATAGATGTTTGTATGCAGGGATGGACAAGAGATTGAGAAAGGGATTAGATATTTTCAAAGATGATTGTTTCAGAACATTGCAGTCCAGTGCGAGGGCAATATCTTTGCAACCAACCGTTGGATCTTTCTAAGATCGGAGTATGATGGTGAAAACCCAATTGTACCCATCCTCACCAGAGCGATCGAGAAGTTTGTACTAGCTTCAAAATTTATACCACTCTGTGTACGGGTCTATCCAGAGACAACAATGAGGCATATTTTTGGTGATTGGGCTAGTGAACATTTAGTAAGAGATACTTTCTTGGTTGAAGATGCTGATGTATTTGAGGGACATTGGAATGATTTAAAATGATGTAGAGCCTATGGTGACACAATACATGGTGTGTGCACTTTGAGAGTGGTAGTGTGGCTTGGATCAAGGAGAATGATCCTATGAAGATTCTTGGTTGGTGTTGTGAGAATACTATGGAAGTCCCTCTTGTTATGACTGATTGCAAGTCCACCTAGGGCCTCTGCATCACTTTTCTTGGAAAAGGCATTGTTTTCATTTATTTAACTATTATGCCCCATTATTGTTGTAACATTGTTGTTGGATGCAACTGATAGCTTTTGTAGAATGAATCAAGTACTTGTCTTCATTTTCCTTTATTGCTATTACTTTCATGCTTGATGTGACTTGGATGTAGAAGGAATAGATGCTTGCTATCTTAATAAGCTTTTGTTATTCTCAAAGGAAAGTGCAGGAATATGATTGAGACATGCATCATTGTTGTTGTGTGTCCCCAAATGTTGAGATCCACTATATTATGCTGATTTTATAGAATGTATCATATGTATCATGCATTTCTTGTATATTCATACACCATTGACGTCTTATCATGAATTTGACTAAAATATGTCCTCATGCACCATTACTATACCTTGTCTTATGTATTCTAAATGCTCCATGGTTACTGTTCTTTCATTTTGTTTTCTCCTTCTGGATCAGTGCTCCTCCTTGTGACCGTTAGGGTAATTAGAAACCCTATTTTTGATGGGGATTTTGATAACCCTAACCGATTCAATGTAGGGTACTAAGGGGGCCCGACATCCGATCATGGGTGTTTCTTCCCTATCAATGTGGGCTTTGTCAAGAAGATTTGAGGGCTTCCTGACAGTGCCCACATTACAGAGCAACACCATCCATTGATATCTTTGGAGAATCTTCACTTTCATAAGTGTTCTTCCCCATGCACATTTTTTCTTTAAAGGTGGCCTGTCATGGCTGCCCTTAAAGACTGCCTGTCCATGAGTGAGGGAATTTATCACATATAAATGTAATAAAACAACTTATTCTATACATGCACATGGAACAAAGAGATTAGAAAAACATGGTATCCATCTTTCCCCTGCAGCATTGTGGTGAGTATGTTCATGCAAGGACCATGGTTCCCTCCTTTTGATACATGGCTGATTTGATGCATGCATGAATGTAGGTGTATGTAGATAATTGGTTATCATGAATTGCTTAGGTCCATTGGATCTAAACCCATCTCTATCTCTTAAGGGTTATTCTATCTACCCACAAGGCCAACTTCAATTTTCTATGCCAATATCTGTAATTCCCTTCAATAGTTCTCCTGATGATTCTGATTAGGTTCTTGTTTGTCGATTCTGCTTGCCCATTCCCCTGAGGGTAATAGTTAGATGAAGTATTCAAGATGATTTTATTCTTTAATGCCCATTCTGAAATCTTCATTCCCAGGAAGGCCAGTGCATTATCTGAGACAATGGAGTCAAGTGTTCTGAATCTTACTACCATAACTTGGTAGAAACTGAGGACAAATCCTTCAGTTGCATCCTTTAGTGCTGTGGCCTCTATCCACTTAGTGAAATAATCTATGGTGGTGAGGATCCACTTGTTTCCAACACTGGAGGGTGGGTTGATGTGTCCAATGAAATCTAACCCCCACTTCATGAAAGGCTTCTCCACTTTGATTGGATGCAATGGTAAGGCTGACAGCCTCTGCTTGCCTGCAAATAAAGCACAATTTTTACATTTCCTTACCTAGACGAAAGCATCTTTGTGTAGATCAGGCTAGTAATATCCTGCCCTCATTATTTTCAGAGCATTAGTTCTTGCTTCAAAATGGCCTCCGGGTCCTCTGCCATGAAATTATTCAAGAATTTTGTCCATCTGATCTGGTTCAACACACCTTAGCAGGACACCATTATAATCTTTTCTATATAAGATACCATCCAGAATGACAAAAGGGATGGCTTGTAGCTGGAAATACCTTCTCTTGGCCTTGTCAGGGCTTCGAGGGCACTGACTAGTCAAGAGATAATGCTTCATCTTTGCTGTCCAACTTGTGGGGGATGCATTCTGATTCACCAGGAAAACATCTGCTCCTTGTTGATTGTTGTCTTCATTCCCCTCTGCCATTTGCTCACACAGTCCTTTCCATCTTATTAACTTAGTGACTTTGATTTGAACATCATATTCCATTACTTTAGTAATCCATCCCGCTCTCTTATGGTTCAAATATTTGTTCAAAAGGAAATCTTTAATGCAAGGATGGGCAACCATAAGATGAATTACATTATTTGAAAGCAAATGTCTAAACTTTTTCAAACTCCTTACCACAGCTAAGACATGCTTTTCCATAGAGGCATAGTTCAATTCATATCCATTCAATTCTTGGCTGTAGAAAGCCACTGGTTGCTCCTGCTTCTCATCATTTTTTTGAACTAGTATGGAAGATATAGTGTCAGTATTCCCAAATACATAAAGAATGAATTATTTTGAAAAATTTGGGTTTACTAGAGTAGGAGCAGAGGCTATTTCCTCCTTTAATTCTTCAAAACACCTTTTACCTTCGCTTGTCCAATGAAAATCAACATTGTTTTTAGCATTTGTGTCATGGGCTTCAACAACACTGTAATATTTAGGATAAATATACTCAAGAAGTTGATTCTCCCCAGGAAACTTTGAAGCCCCTTCTTATGTGCAAGCAATGTCAGTGCTAGGATCACACTTATCCTCTTAGGGTCAATAGTTGTACCCTCTTTGGAAACAATATGCCCCAGAAGTCTTCCTTCATGAACAACAAAGGTGCACTTCTTGGGGTTCAAGGAGACTCCAAATTCTCTACACCTCTCAAAGATCTGCTTCAAATGGACCAAGTTCTCATTAGTATTCTTTGAAAAAATAGTTATGTCATCTAGATAGACTAGGAAAAACTTATACATTAAGGTAGTGAATGCCATCTTCATGGCTTTTTGGAAAGTGGCACCAACATTAGATAGCCCAAAAGGAATTTTCCTATATGCCATGGTGCCAAATTTTAGTTGTGAAGGTTGTTTTGTACTAGTCCTCCTCTTTCACCAAGATCTGGTTATAACCAGAAAAACCATATAACAATAAAAATATGTCAGATCCTGATACTAATTATAGTATCTGTTCCATAAAGGGAAATGGATGGTGATCCTTTAGTGAGGCTCAATTTATATCTTTGAATTCCACACACAGTTGGATCTCACCATTCTTCTTCCTGACAGGCACCAAGTTAGAAACCTAGGAAGTATGCTTAATAGGAAATATAATGTTAGCCTCAATCATTTTTCTTAACTTAGTTTTCATTAGTCCCTCTAACTTAGGGTTTACAGGCCTTTGTTTTTGTATAATAGGCTTAGCACTAGGTTCAAGTTCAATAGTGTGTTGGGCTAAGTGAGGGTCGAATCCTTTCAAATCATGGTATTCCCACACAAAGACATCACTGAATTATTGGCATAATGAAAGAAAGGCTTGTTGTTCAGGTTGTGTACATACCTTTCCAAGTTTTAGGAACTTATCCTAGAGTATCTCAACTGGTTGATAATGTTCCTCTTTCACTACCATGTTTTCCTTTTCTCCTCTAAGCTGATCATCAGAGTTAAAAATAGATTCAAGGGTGACCAACCCTTTAGGCAATTTGTTAGTTTTTAATTGCAACATTTGATCATTGTACTGATGAGCATATTTACTCTGATTAGCATTAGAAAACTCAACGTCTTCCATCATAAAATTCAGAATTTGTTCATCACTCTCAAGAATCTTCCATCTTACCTGGTTATCTGGGACTAAAGGTCTTACCAAGATTTTCACATACTGTTGCATCCTAGTGTTGTTAACTCCTTTAGGAATATCATATTCAGCTCCCATAGCAGCCAACTTCTCTGCTTGTTTGTTCTGATTTGTTGGAACATAAATTTGATTAAAAGCATCAAATCCTTTAATTAAATCCCAAACTCTATCCTTATACATTTTCAACACATAATTTTTGGTGAGGCTAGTTCAACAAATTTGATTAACTATTAACTCACTATCACCAAAAACTTGTAGACATTTGATACCTTTCTTTCTGGCCCACTCTAAACCATGAATTAAAGCCTCATATTATACTGTATTATTAGTGCAACTAAAGGAAAAACACACAACAGAATAGTACATTTTCTTTTCTGGTGAAATAAGTACAACCCCTCCTCCAGCACCGATCTTGCTTCTAGCACCATCAAAGAATAATAGCCATAGGTCATTCTTTTTCTATTCTGTATCCTCTTTATTCATTAAATTGGGGATCACCACATTTTGTTCATGAGTGATATACATCCCTATGCCATATACCTCCATGTTCCTAAAGGGATCATCCTCTGGGTCTTCTTATGCCCACTCATCCAAGGCTATGTCTGGGATATTCTCAGTGGTGGTATGTGGTTCTGAGATAGCAAGCTCCTGCTCATGGAATGTTAGGTTGGCATTGATGGGTCTAGGTGCGTAGGGCTCCACATGGTCATTTTCAAAGGCTTTTGGCTTGATTCTGACCTTCGTACCATACCAGGTTCTAAAATATAAGTGGGACCAATCTGAGGAGAGATACCCACCCAACTTAGCAGTAAGTCTCTGCTAAGGCAAATAACAAAGTAGGGTGGCATATTAATGACATAGACATATTGAGGGATTGAGAAGTTGGGACATTCATGCAAGGTAAGGTTTAGGTCCTTGATGACTCCAACTCTACTAACTGACGACCCATCTAATTGGATAATAGGCTTATCCAAAGGCTCATAGGATAACCCTAAGGTGTCCGATAATTGCTTAGGTATAACCAAACTAATTGCTCCTAAATCAATCATACAATTGTGTAATAGAAATTTTACAATAACCAGAGTAACATAGAAGGGAGGAGGCTTGGCATGTGGGGTCTTCTGATTACTTGTGGGATACAAGTTGGCCTTCACAGCTCGCTGATCTTTCTTAGGCACATCAGCAATTAAGACCCTAGGCTTCTCTACAACATCTTTGTCAGTCAAAGCAATCTTAGATAATGCATCTAACATCAATTACTTTTGCCCAGGGATGGATAGAGTATCTAACATGGTTACACTTATTGAGGTCTTCTTCATTTGTTCTACAATATTGAAAGAACCCAAGCTTACCGTTGGCTGTTCTTTTTCCATATCCACCCCTGGTTGTGTTGGTTTAGGTTGTACCACTTCTTTCACAGGCTCCTTAGCTAGTATATATTACCCTCGAGACAAGATTTTAACAACCTCAGGTTGAGAAACCACCACCGGGGGCTGTTGGTTATTTAAAACTGACTGTTCTATTTCCGTAGCCCTCTTCTTAGACCTTGTATTGGCTGAAACTGGATTATAATTCTGGTTGTTGTTGGGGAAAGAGTTGACCCCATAGAATTTTTTGCTCTGCCAATTCATGAGAGCTACATCAGGTGCACTGTGCTCACTTAGGCCAGATAACTAATTCTACTACACTTGAGGCTCTTGTGGTACTTCCAACCATGCCATAACATTGTTCTATGCCACAAGGGCCTGACCAAATCCATTGGGACAAACTCCTTGGATGTGGTGTTGGTTGCATGGGCAATTCCACTCATAATCTTGGGCCATATTGTTCTGTGCTACAGGAACAAGTTCTCTAGAAGCACTAGGAATATTAGGATTGTAGGTTTGGTTGGATCTTTGATTATAGTTCCTTGCTTGGCCTAAATGGTAAGGAGGTCTATTCTACTGATATTGGTCCTACTATGGAGCTTGGTAAGGCTACTGGTAGGGCTGTTGGTGAGGTTGAAACTGCTGCCTTTTAAGACTAACCAGCTCATTAGTAACACTTTGCAAGGTCTTCTTGAGCTCATTCAACTCCTGAGACTAGTCTACAACTAGAGTTGAGGTAGGTGGAATAGAGGCCAAGGATGGGATTGTTTCAAGAATGGGTTGCAATTCTGGAAAGAAAGGCATTGGAGGCCTTGGGCCTATTATCCCAGCTTGGATGAGACTGTTATCAAATCTTATGGCAATATCAAAGTATGTTGGTAAGTTATCCCCTCCCATAGACTGGATCATTACAGAAATATCACTATTGAGGAACCTCAAATAATATAGGAAAGCATGTTGGTTTGAAGGCTTGACTGTTGTAGGGATTCTTTTCCATGTCCTCTGGAACCTAAAGTTGAAGTCCATCTTATGCTCCTGGGGTGACCTCTTTATGGTAGTTAGATGCTCTACTAAAGAAAGATGGTCAAAATTATCTTCAAATTGGGCAGTAATGGAAACACCTAGATTGTCCCAGGTTGATATAGAGTTAACTGCTAAACCCTTAAACCATTGCAAGACTTTACCTTTGAATGATGCTGCCAATAAACTAACAACAACATCATAATGAGTGATGTGATAAATAACATAGAGGGATGCAACATCTCTTATATGTTCAATGGCCGAGGTGTGATCTTCTCTGATAAAAATGGGAAACATTTCAAGGGCTCCCATAGGTATGTCATTATGCTGCTATAAATTCAGAGGGCTACCTTGGTTAAAAGTCACAAAAGGCTGATTTATGACCATAGGTGGATTTGGGAGAACTTGAACTGCTAGGAGCACTTGAGGTAATACAGGGAGTGGTGGGATAATAGAAATACTTGAAGGGATATGACTGGGAATAGTAGGATGAGATGCACTAGGTTGGGGTTAAGTGATCTTGACTGTCTTTTCTCTTTTCTTGGATGAAGGTAGCTCCCTGTACTTAAAAGGATTCTTGCTCTACCTGGTTGGTATCTCGTTCATGTGCTAACAAGACTGATCTGCATAAAACAAGAGTAGAGTCACCAAGTATGATACTTCATAAATCAAAATAAGAACATAACTACCACTCATACCAAACAACAACTCATATGAAACTTCTTAGAATACTGGCTCAAAAGTCAGTCCCACTGAGCATGCCAAAAACTGTTGTCACTGGGGATTGCACCCGAAAGAGCTAAGTATAAAACTCAGCAATACTGTGAAACATGGGAATACTTCGAGGTTGTTGGGAACCTATAGTGGAAGTAGACCTCCATATTAAGGGCCAAATTACCCTTGAATCACCTTAAACTTAAACTAAAACTTTTTGGAGGAAAGGGAGAGAGAGTACATGAATTGAAAATTGGATTTGAAACTTAGGTGATTCACTAGAACTTTGAAGATCCACAGATTGTAAAAATGCTCATAATATGACTTAAACACAACTTGGAATTTATAGATTTTTCCTACTTATATTATTGCTTTTGAGAATAACAAGGTGCAGATTGTCAATGCAAAGGAAATGAACAAATTTCTGAAGTGAAAGACTTATGAGAGCACACAAATCAGACTTTAGGAAATAGTACGTGTCTTCTAAACATCAAATGAACAATATTCCAAGTAGAGGATTAACTTGAATCACAATAACCTGACCAAAAACTCATTAAATAATCAAGAAGAAAATAGGAAAAAGAGGATCTTTGTTATGTATTCAACCAAAAGGAGCTAAGGAAAACAATCTGCTTCTCAGAGCTATGAGCATTCAAGTCTTAGAGTGTGATAGAATGAAGAACTAGCGATCACAAAAAAGAGAGGGGTATAAATAGGTGAGAACTCCAAAATATGCATTTCCAAGGATTATGGAAATCACCATGTCTAGCTCCTTCAAATCTAGAACTGTATGCAGGGATATATTTGAAAAATATGCATTTTTAAGTTTGCTAAAATGTTGCCCAAATTTGGATGTCAGCTTCCCAAATTTGTAGGGGTAGGTGAGAGAAGAATTTAGAATCATGCCTAATCCATAATCCTCTTACCAAACTGAATCTATCCCCCCTTGCCCAAAATGATTTGTAATTGCATCATTGGGAAATTTTTTACAATAAAAGAATGTGCATGACTTTCATAAAGTCTATAAAAGACTCCTTAAAAATCAATCATAGCCTTAATACATCAATAATATACTCACCTCTAGGACCTAGGTTGAGAATATTACATTTATTTTAGCCTTTCCTCTAAAACTTCATCAAAACATTAACACACTTCTCCCCTAGGAAAGACCAAAAACCACTCTTTAAGAGAACCCACCTCTTATCATATGTTATTAAAACATATTTTCAAAGGCTCTATATTTGAAATATTAAATAACCCCACCCTTACCATCGGTTTTTATCATATTGTAAACATTAAAACATGACCAAAAAGCCCTAAAACATATGCTTTTCACTCTTCATTGAATCTGCAAGAGTAAAACTCAAGTTTTATGCCCTAGCTACTGTTTTGGAAGGAAAGTTGCATGATTTTGGAAGGTTTCCAGCTCTTGGATCGATTTGCATGGCTTTTCTAGAGTTTTAACAACAATATTAATCCATGGTAAGTCTTCCATTCATTGCATTCTATTTTTTAGATGAAAATGTGCTCTTCCCTCTGCATAATTTCTTCATCAAGCTATCTTGAATCTGCCTCCTTGCATTCTTGTTGGGGCTTTACTTGTTGTCAATGTTTATACCTCTTTTCATGTGATGAGGCCGCGGGCTCTGTTATGCTTTCATGTTTTAAACTTGGCACACTGTTTTGACATTGCTATTTTAGTCTTTAAAAACATGGTTAGGGCATCATTATGGTTTTCATCTTGCAATGTATGTTTTAAGATCCATGGAAGATAGCTTTTTGTCATGACAATATTGTTTGTGGGTGACAGAATACCTTTGGAAGGTCACCTTGCCATTGAACTTCATGGCACGGGCTATACATCTTGCTATTTTTTCATTTTGATGCATTAGTTCTTGCTTTACCTCCATACTATTGGGGAACCATGATACTATGTTGTTTCCTTATTTTGATGCAAATATTGGCATTGCTGTTACTTTCCATTTGGGGCCGCAAGCTATAGAGAATATTTGTTGTTTCTCATGCTTTGAATGAGATATTTGGACTTCTTTGTAAGAGCATTTTTGCTTTCTGACTCCATAGGGGATGATGCCAAGATATTGTAATGTTGTTCTTGATTGAAAAACATAATAGAATTAATATTTTTGATGTTCTAAACTCTATTGAAGGTCACGACTATGCATGTTTTCTGCTTTAAACTTGCTGGAAACATTTACAACATTGCCATTATTGTTTTGATATTGCTTGTCATGCACTGAAAGAAAGGAAATATGACATTTGACTCCATAGGAAGGGTCACCATGACCTCTATTTCTGTCTATGCTTCATTAAAACCCTTATTACAGTCAGCTTACCTTGCTGTTATCTCCTTGAGGCTGCGAGCTATGACTGTTTTCAAGATCTTGGAACACATTCCTCTCTTCTGCATCCACAGGAAGTGGCACCATAATGTTATATTGCTATCCATGGATGCATTTTTCTATTCTAAAGTTGTTATCCCTAGAGGTATTATGTATAATATGCTTCACTTTGCTTGGAAAAGGCACTATTTTCATTTCTTTAACTGTTATGCCCCATTGCTATTGTAACATTGTTGTTGGATGCAGCTAATAGCTTTTATAGAATGAATCAAGTACTTGCCGTCTTTATTTTCCTTTATTGCTGTTAATTTCATGCTTGATGTGACTTGGATGTAGAAGGAACACATCCTTGTTGTCTCAATAAGATTTTTCTATTCTGGAAGGAAAGTGAAGGAATATGACTGAGACATGCATCATTGTTGTGTGTCCCCAAATGTTGAGATCCACTATATCATGCTGATTTTACAGAATGTGTCATATGTATCATTCATTTCTTGTGTCTTCATACACCATTGATGTCTCATCATGACTTTGACTGAAATATTTCCTCATGTACCATTACTGTACCTTTTCTTATATATTATGAATGCTCCATGGTTACTACTGTTTCATTCTATTTTCTCATTCTGGATCAGTGCCCCTCCTTGGGACCGTTAGGGTAATCATAAACCCTATTTTTGATGGGGCTTCTGATAACCCTAACCGATTTCAATGTAGGGTACTAAGAGGGCCTGACATTTGATCATGGGTGTTTCTTCCTTGTCAATGTGGGCTTTGTCAAGAAGATTTGAGGGCTTCCCGATAGTGCCCACATTACAGAGCAACACCATCCATTGATATCTTTGGAGAATCTTCACTTTCATAAGTGTTACTCCCCATGCACAGTTGTTCTTTAAATGTGGCATGTGATGGTTGCCCTTAAATACTGTCTGTGCATGAGTGAGGGAATTTATCACATATAAATGTAATAAAACTACTTCTACTGTACTTGCACATGGAACAAAGAGATTAGAAAAACATGGTATCCTTCTTTCCCCTGCAGAATTGTGGTGAGTATGTTCATGCCTGGAGCATTGTTCCCTCCTTCTGATACATGGTTGATTGCATGCATGACTGTAGGTGTATGTAGATAATTGGTTATAATGCATTTCTTAGGTCCATTGGATCTAAACCCATCTCTTCTCTTTCTTGCAGGTTCTGGATCCAACAGGAGCATACTGGAGTCACACTCGGGTCAACACCTCTTCTTCTATTCAAGCAATGTTTGATACCCTATTATTTATGTTCATTTTATTTATGTATGTAATTAGCCATAGATTTCTAGGAGTCGGCTATTCTCATAGCCTGTGTGAGCTTAGATAGATATTTTACTTCCTTCTGCACATACTTTTCATTTATGTTCAAAAATGAATATGATCCAATGTTATATCATTTCATTTCCTGGATATCTTAGTTTGATTCTCTCCTTTATGCACTTTTCATTTTTAGTTATAGGAAATGAACACAAATTTAATTTAGATCACTTATAATGTGAAAACTATGTTATTTAGCAACTCACCTAGTAATTAGGCTACCAATATCAACTAATTTGATTGAACATAAAATTGGGTAACATTTACCTTGGTGAAAACTTGGTAAATAGGCACCTTGGCAACAAAAAAAAGATCACAAAATATAAAAGGTTACCTTGGTGAAAACCTGGCAAATAGGTGCCTTGGCGACAAAAAAAAAATCAAAAATATAAAAGGTTACCTTGGTGAAAACCTGGCAAACAAAGACTATTGGGAAAGTACCTTGGTGAAAACTTGGTAAATAGGCGCCAAGTGTCAAATCCTGCTTTGCCATCAATGAACTCCAAAAGATTAAATCTTGTGCTCCCCGCATGCAAGATTGACTACCCAAGCTTATTTTAAAAGTGCAATCCCCTTTGAGCATCACACTTATCCATGGTTTGTGCTGGTCCACAAGACTAGGGGGCAATTCTAAAAGTCCTAAAAAATCCCTAAAAATTTTAAAAAGTCATCAAAAAATCCTAAAAAGAGAAAAATGTCCTAAAAAAATCAATCATCACAAAAATCAAATATTGCAAAATCTTAGAAATAAAACTAACTCTGTTATCAACGAGCGAATGACAATCAAACAATCAATCAAAATGTTAAACTACAAGCTTCAAAAATTGGCAATGGACTCATATGACTCATCTTTATCAATAATCCAATTTGTCAACAATTCAATCAATCAACCAATCATCAACCAAACTATCAATTGTCTTATACAGTGACATATATACTCAAAACCAGATAGATCATTCTTATACGAGTCATCTATTCCTGAAACCAGACACAATCAAGCATAAAAATTAAGCAAATCAAGGAACAATAAACAGTTGACCAGGTCAGTCATGTCAGTCAGTTGTCAATTTATCTTTCATGATTATGTTCTTACGTTACTCAAGGATACCACTGAATGATGAGAGTAGCTATGATGGCTCATGATCCTAATTTCTTTGATTTCTATTTGTGGACTTTTTCAATTTGATTATGGGGAAATGATGATTCAGGATAAATGCGGTAGGAGATGTCACATATCAAGGAGCCATGCAGTTCCACGATATGAGCTAACACCTAGAAAAGAATTGAACAATCCTTTTCTATTATCTACTTGTTGTTATCAAGAAATCATAACGATATCTAGATGGTCTATATTTGGGTGCATTTGGTTTTCTCTCTGGTAATTTTATTTTTCTTGTCGGAAATCGTAGTGACATCCAAATGGTCAATATCTGGGTGCATTTGGTTCTCCTTTATATCATAGATCATATCAATATCTAGATGGTCAATATCTGGGTGCATTTAGTTCTCTTTCTTTTCATCAAAGATCATAGCGGTGTACAAATGGTAAATATACGGGTGCATTTGGTTCTCTTTCTATTCAGTTCCTCTACTTCTAGTTATTAGAGATCAGAGCGGTATCTAGATGGCCAATATTTGGGTGCATTTGAGTCTCTTCCTTTTCATAATAAGGTGCAGTGACGAACTAAATTGGAAAACACAACAACAATTTGGTTTCATCACTCATGTCTTTCATTCAGCCCCTTCCTACCATAGCTAATCTATCACTAACTTTGTTCTAACTAACACATGCATTTACTCAGACACATGGTACATTTTAGGTTTGCATTCATTTATTGCATAAAGAAAAGAAAAAAAACCACATACATCATCAATAGATCATACAGATATGCATTCATCATAAGAGCCATCCTGCATACATATGTTTATATATTAGGAAAGTAAAGATCATAGATCTAAGAGTCTCACATAAATGGTGATCAACATAAACATCTATAAATATTGGTACATCATCAATACAAAATCAGTACATCATCAGTATAGAATTGATACAAAAATGGTACAACAAGGTACACAATGGATAAAACTATAAATGTGTCAATAGCTACTACCCCCACCCTCATCGCTAGGTGGACAAGGGGGTGGCATATCAGGTCCTTCCCTCTGCTACTACAAAGGGTGTCTGATCACACCACTACTCTATGATCACTCAACTCTGCTAGATCTCTAAGAGGCAACATAGATGGGAACCCGTTGAGCAGAAGGAACAACACCCTCATAGTGGCACCACCAGTAATCAGTCTCTCTATGGGCCTCACGCCTTGATCTCAAGAAACAGTCAAGAACCTCCCAGTGAGGTAGATCCTGTACACCATCTATAAAATCTCTAACATTTGTGTGATCTTATCTCTCTTTGGCCTCTGCAGCAATAACCCAAACCTTCGCAGCAGTAACCTGATTCTCAGCAGCGGTGACCCTGCTCTCCAAAGTAGTAGCCTATGTCTCTGAGGTTGACAATCTGACTCACAAATCAACTATCTCTTGAGTCAACCTCTCCACCACTGATGGATCATCATCCTGTCCACTCATGGAACATCCATCCGATCCTCCTCCCAGTCCCTCTCAACCCCTCTTCCATGACCACCTAAGAGTCCTCCTCACTACTCTCACTCCCACTCCCATTTCTATCACCACTGCTGCTACTGGAAGTAGAGGACTCAGACCCAACCTCTTCAATATCTACCATCCCTACATCCATCTCCTTTGGCTGCCTCCTCACCCTCCTGACAAGCTGGGGTCCCTCCTCCTCCTTCAACACAACCCTCAATCCCACCCAACTGGAATTACCATTCTACCCACTCCATCGCCCGCTCGCCCTAGGAACACCACCTCTAGTCCTCACACCCACTCACCCTTCCCAGAATTAGGATCATCATCATCACCCCTACCGCGACCTTTGTCCTTGTGTCTCCCTCCATCCCTAGCTCCCCCTCTCCCACCCCCCGTCCTCCACCTCTCCCACCTTCTCTCCCATCTCTCCCCCATCTCTCCCTCCATCTCTCCCTCCATCTCTACCTGCATCCCTCCCTATACCTCTCTATTGGCACCTCCTCTTGATGACACTAGTAACAGGATGGGCCACATTTGTAAGAGCAACAGGCTGAGCTCTCAACCACCAAACACCAAACTGTGGGGTCATGCCTGCAAATAAACAAGGTTCAATATTAGTACCACATAGATAAGAAGCATTACAGAGAATAAAAACAAGATTGATATCAAATGAACATAAAGAGAGTACATGTACCAAATAGGAAATAAGAAAGAGATAGATATACCTAGATCCATAATGCCTGACTGCCAAGTTCATGCAACATATCCCAGACCATCGAACTTAGTCCTAGCAGCATGCATCTAGATAAAAGCACCTCATAGAGTAACATCTCAAGATCTCTGAGAAAAGTATGCATATAAGAATCAGTGACATCCTAGTGCTCCTCGAATGGTTGCAACACCCTATTGGTGTTGTACATATCTATCATATGAACGTGCTCTGTCACACGTCTAATTAGGAACCTCCTCTATCGGAAGAAAGGAAGGTGTGCATCCTCACCCTCCCACACAAGACAGGCTCTATATGGCCTCCAAACAGAGTAAGACATCATATCCAACTGTTGCCTCCAGTGCATCAGATGCCCCATATGGGAATACACCACAACTCCATCATACATAAATAGGTATGGTCTCCCTGCAGAAAGATCCTGAGCACCTACAGGTCAACATACAATAATGCATTCCCATGCTTAGGTCTGGAGTAAGGTTGCACCACATCCAAGTGACTGAACACCCCGGTAAGCCACATAAAACATATAATGGTACATATGGTCCAACATGCAAGGCACCCAGGAATAAACTGTATGGTCTCTCACCATACCCTATAGGCCAACTCCCCATCCTACGACAAATCCACGTTGCCTACGGTTGGGACACAAAATCCCATAGATCAAACTACCAAGCAATGTGTTCAATCTATCTAAATCCATGCCAAATAAGAACCATGAGATATCATAGAGATCAGACATCCCTAACTAATTAACAGGAAGATGAGTCATCTCGAATAATGCAGAAATACCAGGCTACCGAGTAAACTCTACTAAGGCATCTTGGATAGGTGTTAGCACTTTTTCTTGCAAAACCTTAATGTAGCATTAATGCTTGACTCTTATATTTTCAATATTTGATTTTGACAAGACAAAGTCTAATTGATGAGGATTAATCCGCCTTCTTCTTTGAGCTCCATAGACTCAAGCGGGTGTACCTTCAATAGATTACTACTTCTTAGTAACTGTGACAGTAGATTAGGGGTTACACTAATTTGCCTATTCCCTTTTACTACAACAACTAATAGAACACCTTTCAGATGACTATAATCAATTTAATACAGAGATTAACAAGGTAAACCATGAACATAACAATAGAAAACAACAGTAAAACAAGGATTCTCATCCTTCTTGTTTTTATAGTTCTTGACTCGGGAAGGCTAACCTAATGATTCTCTCTCCAATGAATCAATAAGTTGAATTGTATTCTCTAATATAACTACTAAGAATGTATATTCTTTATAACATAAAAGTAAATGATTGTTTATTTTGATATTGATGATGAATATCTGCTTATCAAACCCTAGACCAGTGCCTAATATTGGGAAAAGAGTCAAATGAGATATAAATTCACAGAAACTAATCAATGGAAATACAAATGTAGCTCAGATAGAGTGCCTTACAAACTACCTTTTCATTCCCATACCCCTATATCAAATCCTCACACTAATTTCTAACCCTCTTGAACCACTCATAAGATTTACTCCCTCCTTGAAAGAAACCCACAAATAATCACACAATTACCTTATAACTGGTATATTTAAGATGCCTTACAAATTAAACATACAAGAGCATAAACATAAATATAAGAAGACAACAATGATATGAAACATGAAACTGCACTATATTTTATTAATATGCTCCTGCTTCAATACATTCAAAAGACTAAAAGCTCGAAAAAAAAGACAAAATGAGAAGTCTGCCTCACAGTTGTATATTTCACCACCCTTACAATTATGTTACAACTCATGAGCATCCCATTACATTTTTTAATAAATCCCTCCAATCTACAGAATTGAACTATGAGATGATGGAAAAACAAGCATATGCCTTGGTTAAAGCTATGAAGTCATTCAAACCTTATTTGGTTTGTGCAAAAGTAATTGCATATGTACCTCATGCAACAATTAAGGATGTTCTTACTCCGTCAGAAGTTACTGGTAAATGATGTAAATGGATAAATAGGATTCAAGAATTTAATTTGGAAATCCACATTACCAAATTAGTAAGAGGATTAGGCCTAGAAAAGTTAATGACTAAAGAGAATATGGATTTGGCTAGAATAAATAGTGCAAAAATACAAGATTCAACAATGACCAGTATTGAAAGACAACCCTATTATGTTAATATCATGTACTATCTCAAAAATGCCAAGTGCCCTAAGATTATGACTGATAATAAAAAAAAAATCTCAGGTTGAAAGCTCAAAGATACACATTAGTACAAGGAGATCTATATTGGGAAGACATAAATGGTGTACTTTTGTTATGCCTAGATAAGGGGCAAGCTGAAAAGGTCATAAAAGAAATACATGTTGGTGTGTGTGGTGGACATTACCCTGCCAAATTTACTACTCATAAGATCCTAAGGGCTGGTTATTATTGGCCTTGTTTATTCAAAGATGCCCATTCCTTTGTCAGAAAGTGTGAACCCTATCAAAGATCCTCCAACAAGATGAAGTTTCCAGGCGCTCTATTGTTGAACCCTATAGTTGTAGAAGCACCTTTTTCCATGTGGGGGTTTGACTTCATTGGGGAGTTCTCAGAAAGATCTAGTAGTGGACATAGTTGGATATTAGTTGCTATAGATTATTTCACAAAATGGATACATGCTATTCCTACTAAGAAGGTAACTAGTAAGGTGGTTATTGATTTTTTGATGGAGAATATTCTGACCAGATTTGGTGTCCCTATAAAATCGATAACAGACAATACTATGTGTTTCAAGTAAGAGGAATTTAAGGATTTCTCTGATGAATATGGAATTATGATGTTGTACTCTTCCCCATATCATCCACAGACCAATGGGAATGCAGAATCAAGTAACAATAGTATCTTGAAAATTTTGAAAAAGACCTTGAAAAAAAAAGAGAGAGCCTGGCATGCAAAATTGAAACTTGCATTGTGGGCAGATAGGATCACTATGAATAAGGCAATAGGGAAATATCCCTTTGAATTAGTGTATGGTGTTCAGTCTTGAATGCCTGTAAATAATTTACTTCTAGTGTATAAGTTCATCCAAGACGAGGAACTAGAAGTCCCTGATCCAATGCAAGAAATAATGGTGTAGCTAGTAGAGTTGGATGAAATCAGAAAATACAGTCAAAAGGAAAACTTCAAGTTATAAAAAAAAATGAAGTACCTGTTTGATAAAAGAGAAAGTAATAGGAAGTTCCAACCTGATGATTTGGTTCTTCAATGGAATGCAAGAGCTGAAGACAAGGGGAAGCATAAAAAGTTTGAGTCTTTATGGTTAGGCCCCTTTATCATTCATCAAAGCTTTGGAAAAAATCATATCTCTTAAAGAATATGGATGGAGAGGTATTTGAATTTCCAGTGCATAGACAATTCTTAAAACCATTCTTCAATTAATTCTGCCTTCCATGCACACTAATTTTGTATTTTTAGGTACATGTGTGTTTTCTTTTGTTGTGTGTTTCCTTCCTGTTGTGTGTTTTCTTTTGCAATAGGTTAGTTTGTTGTGGTCTACCTCCTGGAGATCTATGGTTCTTTCTATGAACTTGAATTCAAGCATCCTCAAAAAGAGTCACTGTTGGATATATTTCCAATTTTTGAGTCTTGCTTTTAAAATTTTGGGTTCCCAGTGTTAATTTTTGCCTAAATGTCAAAAACTGTGTAGAGTACTATCAAATGATCCTACAGATATTGATCTCCAAGCAATGAAAGAAATAATAAATGTGAAAACCCTAAGCCCTAGGTCATTTTATCCTTGTCGCGTAAAAAACCCTAGTTATTCACAACTTGTTTCTAATTTGAAGTTACCTTTTTTCATGAAACTTAAGTGTTTTAATTCATGTGCCCTTTTTCATGTTTTAAGTTAGTCTCTTAATCTCTTAAACATTTCTGAATATTCCTTTTTGTTTGGGGACTCGGCACAAAGCTTTGGTCACATGAACTCTAAAGGTAAAGAACATGCTTTCAAAGATTGAGAGATTAAACCTGGGTGGTTGATCTAGATCAGATCCTGCAGTTGGCGTGAAATCTCTATATGAACCCATGAGTTAAGAAATCATATGAAGACTTCAAGTTTCATTCAGTCACAAAGTCTCACAAACTTACCAAGGTCAAAGCATGGTTATTACATTTGTTTAGTCACAAGATCTCTAAAAGAACCAAGGGTTAAGTAAAGTCTTATGAGTTTTAGTGAGGACCATTGATGTTTCATCAAATTGGTGACTGGCGCCAAGTCTCTGAATTTTAGATAATGTCATTAGTTATCTGGAGATCTAGCGATAATCATGGATGCTAAGATGATCTTGTGGCTGGCATTTAATCTCAAGATAAAAGTGCAGATTTGTAAAATTTTGTGAGATTCAGTGCAAACCATTTGATTAATATAGAATCAAGGGAAGGCATATAATCTCATGAAGAATAGGTCAAGTACATAAAACTTATGATATTTAGCGCTAATCATGGATTGAGAAAAGATCCAATGGCTGGCGTTAAATCACTAAGAAAAGTCAATAAGTGACAAGGCTTTCAGAGATTAAGAGATAACATGATCAGAATAAGACACGTGTAAAGGTAACTAAGGAGATGGAGGTGTGCGCATGATCTCTGAGTAAACCCATGGTTAGTTAAGATATTTAGAGATTGAGAGACTTGGTTAGTTTCTTGATCTCCAGAAAAACTTAAGGTTTAAATAGAGTTATTCTCAAGCTTTAGTTGCGAAATCTCTAAACAAAGCACGGGTTAAATAAATTGTCCAGCGACTTGGAGATGACTGTTGATCAAGAGGAGATCATGCATATGGTGCTAGGTCTTGTATAACTTGAGTTAAGACTAACTCTTAGTGACTAGGAGATAGAACAGTTGCGTGATCGCCAGGAGAACTGTAGTAAGAGTAAGGCAAAGTCATAAGGGTTTGTATGAAATCTTGACAACATGTATGAAATCTACTAAGCTGTGATAATATAAGCCAATAATATAAAGTATAGGGCCTATTTTGCATATAATGAGGTTTTAAAATTGACAAAAGTACTCATGACTATCCCAATTGGATTATTCAAAATTGATCACCTGTCAGCTTCAAACACCACGACTAGGGAAAGAATTGATGTCAAGGTACACAGAGTTAAGACAAAAGTGATTGATTGAAGCTTTCCAATCCTCGGCTAGACTGGTGCATTGATTTCTCAATGATAAATAGGTATAGATTTCATGCATTTTAGTTTACCAAGTTTTTAGAGTTACAAAGCCGAGAGATTGCACATGTTTTAGCGCAATCAGAAGCAGAGAATTGTGTGAGTTTCAGAGAAAATTGCAATAAGGAGCTTGTCTTTTAGAAATAGAATTGTTTCAGTAGGATATTCAGAAATCAGTAAAGATGAGATGACCAACCATGAGCGGAGCTTCAACTAGTGGAGCAAGTAAAGAAAAAGAAGATGACCAGAAAGGAAAGAGAAACTATTCAGATGAATTTGTGGCTCTACTGCTTGGAACCAGTCAAGGCAAAAAGGTAAATGATGAACTCTTTATTGATGATTTGGAAAATTTTAGAGATCCTAGGACTCCAGGAGTTTCTGGTTATAATATTTTTAAGTTTTTTTTATAGTAATTAGGATAAGTCAATTCCTATATCAAACCCATGGACATCAGGCTTAGAAAAGTTGATAGGCCCTGACATCTTCATAGATACTGACTTGTTAGTTGAGCTACTAAAAAATTATGATTCCCTCTCCAAAAATATTAAGAAGAGTGATGGAGCAACTCTGGTCAATTTAGATAGGGCCTCTTTCATGAAAGCTTTCAATATATACCATCCTTGTGCTACAGAGATTGATCTGACAAGGTTGCAGACTAGATATATTAGGGAAGCCACTATTGTCAGTAAACTAATCTAGGCCCATGTGCCTAAGTCAAATAGGAATTATATTGTTGCCATACCAGGGTCTACTGCACCTTATTTTTATAAGGATTTAAGCTTCTACATGAAGTAAATTTCTTATGGACCGTGTAAGGTTTTGGGAGTAGATGGGGGCACTAAGAGGATGTTTGCAGACCTTCTATTAATCATCATAGATTTGCAAAATTCACATGTCAACACTGATTATGACTACATCTAGTATGTCATAGACAAGATGCATCAATGGCTTATTGATATATGTACAAATCCCAACCCTAAATTTATACATTATTCTCTTTTAATGCATTTAATCTTATACTTCAATGTCAACAGCATGGACATATAGAATTTGAGGCCTAGGGTATTTTTCTGTGGCCAACCAAACCCTATACAACTATGTCTTAGGGTTTGGAACCACACCTCCAATGAAAATGAGTTTTGTGCATTTCAGAATTGGATTGCCTATCCTATTTTAGGAATGTTAGGTGTAAATATGACAAGATTGCCCACCAAGGTACTATAGCTCCTTAGACCTTGTCAATTTGTGGATAAATGGCCAGGAGACCATAACTGGGGAGATTTTTAATTTAAGAAGACATTTAATCTAATGAGGGTTTATGGATGTTCCCAACCACCTCATATACTTCCATAATATGTGCCTCCCAGGATAGCTGTAATAGAGTTCATCTGGAAATTAATGTGGATTGATAAAGAGCACCTGGCTCCCCACAGGAAGGGCACATTTACACCTAGACAATTCAAGATTTTTAATTTCATAATTGGGAAAAGAGCCATAGATTCAATAAACAAATGGTTGGGTCAATATAGAATGAATGCATCCATATATAGGTATATAGATCCAGAGGTTTTTATTAAAAGTGCCAAGAAACTTCTTGTGTGATAAAAATGTGTCACACCTCTATGAATCATTCCATCCAAGGTTGCTCAAGAATGAGGCCTCAAATATCGATCCATAGCTCTCTAGTCATGGAGTGCAAAGGTTTTAAATGGAGGCCCTCAGATTGACCTAGTTAGTGCCTATGCA
>MU223914.1:1137828-1154679 GCA_018584345.1 Thuja plicata | reverse complement strand
TATATATATATGTATATATATATGTATGTATATATATATATATGTATAAACAGATATGTATATATGCATTAGTAAGAATAAAGTGTCTATATATACATTTATGTGTGTGTGTGTGTGTGGGGTAACTTTCGAATAATGGGTTGCTGGAAATAAAAGATAGACTCATTTTTGCTTTCTTAATTATTGTGTATATATACATACTCATATAGATGTGAATGTAACTCTATTTTAACCATTTTTATCCTAGATTAAGTGGTTGTAACATTTTGTTAAATCTTTTTAATTTCTTATATTTATATAACTATGTCATACATACAATATTGTATTGAAATGGGTCACTTGTAGGTTAATCCTCATTTCTGTATTTTTCCTAAAGCTGTAAATTGATATCATTTATGTGAATTTAAATACAAATGCATATAAATACATAATGTAACATAGGGTTTAAAGTTGAATGTAGTTTTCCAGATTTCTAGTTCTCTTCCTTTTAACTGGCATTCTACAATAAAGTAAAATATACAAAATTAAACTTGCACAAACAACTATTGTATTTGAAACAATACACTTTCTTCTTATTTCCTTCTTCCAACATGGGTTTCCAAAGTAAAATCAGAGCTTGCTAGTTTTAAACTTCCTTTCTTTTCCAGCTAAGTATTAAATACACAAAAATAATAACACATATGGTAGCAAGAAATTTCCCAAATTTTACATTCCTCTTTACTCCATCTTTACAAACTTTAGAATAAATTCCTATACAATAAATTTGACTCATTTACAAATTTAGAAATAACTTCATATGCAAATAAACTTAAATCTTTAGCATCAATAGAGAGCATTGCTCCTCTTTCTTTTTGTGTCACACCATCCTTTCCATTCCTTGCATAAAATACAGACCTGCAAATAAAAATAGTGTATTGGCCATGGAGGCTCACCTCCCAACCTATACCTTTAAAAGGCCACCCTCGAGCTAGGAGAACTAAGACCAAATAGGTTACACACATGCTCATACCACATACATAGAAAATCAGATTTTACAACAAAAACACTTAACATTAAATCCCCATCCCAAGGTTTCCACAAAGAGTCTAAGTGACTCAAAACAATGGGGTGAAGGTGGACCAAGTATCCAAGAGGATAATGTTGATTTTACAGAATAACACATGACTTCATAAGGATTACATCCATCACTATCTTGTCTCTTACTCAACTCAACAACAACCCTTATGCCCCTCAAGGATACAAGCCAAAAATTCCCCTTATGACCCCCATTTTAGCAAAAATAAAACAACAACAAGAACCCAATAATCTTTTCTCATCCCTCTCTTCATAGAAGAGAGACTCTACACTCTATGGACTGACATAAATTCCCTTCACCCAAAAGGCTACTCTTCCCTCCCAAGGGTGAGTTTGGACTTGAACTCCCATAAAATACAAGCAAGAACATAAATTCAAGAATGAAACAACAAGCATTCAAGGAGTACTTAGCTCCAAAACTTAAAAGAAGAAACACAACACTCATACAAATTCACATTTCTTTCTACATGAAATGTAAGCTTCTACTATGAGAATGAATATGACCAAAATCAACTCCAAATATGGTAAATAAAGGTTTTATAATAGTTTCCCAAACTCCCAAGTCTTCTTCCTTATCCAAAATTCTTACTACTTTCCAAGTTGTCTATGAAATTGGAGAGTGGGTGAACATCCTCTACATTTTGGAAACCCCTCTAAAAAGGATCATCTCACATCTCCCAACCCCCTATGGAAAGATGTGAGTTTTCATTGGTTGTTCTTCCCAACCTTTTACATGGTTTCTAAAAATGAAACTCAAAGACGTGGCTTGGAGATGGGGAAAAAGTTACTATCCAACCAAAGGAAGGTTGTCTACCCAAGGAAAATCCTTCAAATGTTGATTTTCGTCCATCTTGAGAAGCCAAATTTTGAAAGGACTCTAAAGTCACATGTAGGTGTTCCTATGGTTAAAAATAATCCTTACCATAGGTATATCAAGTGGGATTAATTAAAGGACCTTAACTCCACCATAGGAGTTAGTTTAACCCATCAAAAACTCACCTAAAGTTTACCTACGGGTCAAACTTGGTTTGACCAAAATCAAGGCTCTCTAACCAAGTGGTATCATGGGGACTATACAAGGTAGTTTCTTTTGCATTGGTTTTACACAATCTCCCTCCAATGGACATGTCATTTCCAACACATACACATCACAAGTGTCAAGTGACACCATTAATACACATCACAAGTGTCAAGTGACACCATTAATACACATCACAAAATACACATGGCATGTCCATTTAGGAAATACATAATTAACATAATACAATTTGAACAAACATATAAGCATTCAATTTTATGAATAAAACACATTAAATAAAAGGTATTGTCTCTTCAATTAGATGCAACCTTCACTTCACTATCACACATAGGTTTGGCCTTAGTTTTCTGAATAATTCCATGGTCACTTTTCTGCACATCTCATTTTGAACTTCAGTAGTCCAAGAAAGTCATATGCATATATAAATGTAAGAGAGAGAATATAATATTTTAATTGACATCATCTCAAAATCAAATCATAGCTCAAAATCATAGAAACCAATTAACATTTTTTCCCACGCAATTCCTCATGAAAATAAATGTATATATGCAAGTATATGAAAGAAATCCATTTAGTCACATAACATCCAATTAACATCTAATTTACTCCAAATCATAACTCAACATGGATAGAATCAATTGAACATGAAATATAATACTTAATTGTATCATCATAATAATCATTTAAGTCAACTAACCACAATGCATGCATAAATGTATCATAACACCATCAATCGTAAGTACTGAAATCAACATAAAATGGAATGCATCATATCCAATGCTATCAAATCCCTGTCCAATAAAGTATTAATCCATAATGCATCAAAATAGTGTATCAAATAATAAGTCTATCATGAAAATAAATGAAGTGTTATGACGGGCTTGGGGGAGGGCCTCACAGTTTGTAACACCAATATCTAGTGTATCCAATTGCTTTAATTCAATTTAGTTGAATATTTTATAGTTTATGAAGTTTTGAAGTGACATTAACTATAATTTAGACATGGGTCCATTTAGAGACCCCTTACTTGATCTGTATATATCAAAATTCTTTTTTCTTTTTTTGTTAGAAAGAGAACATAAATACCTATGACCTAGATATTTTTTACATGTTTTTCCTATTTTACTATTTTTCCATAAGCGTTGAATAGAGAAGTCGCTAAATGGTCAGAAACCTATGTAAATAATAAAACTAAAAATAAAAATTCATAATGAATTTAATATATATTAAAATTATAATCATTGAAAAGATTTTTTTGAGTAGAACAATATTGCATTTTGGTTTCTCAAGTTTGGTCCTTGAGCTAGAGCTTCGAATGCCAAAAATCTACAAAAAAAAGTTGGCTTTGAAGGAGAAGGCCATAATAGGGGCATTCATGTGAAGAGGCATTCATGCGAACCCCCTTTGACCGAACCCAAGTACCTTTGTGTGAAGACCCATTCACCCGAACATGTTTGGTACAAACAATTACACAATGAGTAACGATGCATTTGGAAACTATCCATGTTCACACAAAGTAGGTCGGTCGAATTTTATTTTTTCAGTGTGATTGATCAATCAAATATAAATAAAACCTATTTTTTTTTTCATTTAAAAAAAAACAAAATCAAAGATAATTCACACTTTTTGATAAAGAAGATTATTTTGGTTCGTGTTGATTTTCAAAGACATTTTTTTAAGAAAGGAAGTGGGAAATAAAATGACAAGGAAACATAAAACTGCATGAAAGTAGTCACCTAGTAGAGAACAAAGAAATCATGACATTGCATTGGCACATTATTATAAAAATAAAGGAGGTATGCATATTTAATTTAATATTAGTAGATTTTATCTCTCTTTTTCCTTTTTCTTTGTGCTTTTTTATATCTCTCTATATTTATCTCTCTCTATGCTTGTTTATCTCTCTCTTTTAGGACCACTTAAGACATCGTATGACCCATAGGACCACTTAAGTCACTTATGACCCCGTAGGACCAACAAGACCAATTAGTTGTTAGTAAAACCTGAGAGGGGGGGTGAATCAGTGGCCTCAAAAATATTCCAATAATCAACCCTTAAAACTTAGCACCACAAAATTATACCTCTAGTTATCTTCAGTCCTATAAGATGAATCCCTCAAAATACTTATATCAATTTACTACTCCTCGAAATGCTTTGTAAAACCTTCTACTGTAGATTTACTAATTAGAAGTCTGTCAATTTACCGAAAGACAATAAATTATCTAGAGTATACCGATCAACCCAATTAAGTTAAGTGTAATGCAAAACACTAAAGTAATGACTCATAAACACATTGACACATGGATTTTTAACGTGGAAACCTTGTTAAGGGAAAAACCACTTGGGAACGATAACCCAAAATTTTCACTCTTCTGAAGTGAGCTCGGTGAAAAGCCAACCCTGTTAAAGGTTACAAACACACTGTTAGGTGTGACCTTGTTAGAGGATTTAAAAGTTTAGTCTATCACTTGATATCGAGCATCTCTATGCTACCATCCTTGATCAAACACTCACTTGTCCTGTCAATAGGTATCTAGCATCTCATGCTATCTTCATGATCAAACTTTTTGATACTCCATTAGATGTATCTCAGTATAGAAAGGATCTTTAAATCTTGCTCGGTTAAGAGACTTCCTAAATTAGGTCAAACTGAAACAGTATGATCTGTTCACATATACAACTTATACTTACAGATTTTTAGATCTATTGTAATCTCACAAAACTGTTCTGATCAACATAACTCCGTTTATACCTTTGCTCCACTTTGAATCTGCTTAGTGATGCTATGCTCTGATGCTCGGTGTCTGCAAAATTCTTTAACTCTTTTCCTCAGCTTGTTACTCAGTACTGTATGAAGTTGCTCTTCATCAGTTTATCTTTAGCATCCTCTTTTCTTTTTCTCCCCACACCAATTCGTAATGAATTGAGTTGTCTCTTAAATAGACATGATATCATCATTGTTAGGTTGTTGATCTTATTGATCTTAGTGTGATCCACAATTCTCACCAATTAGATTTAAAGAAAAATTCCTATTTTATCTCGCTGAGATCTTCTTGCCAACTAGACAAATCAGCTTTAAATCAATCACTTATCTCTGGCTTATCTTGTCGATGAAAACAATGATAACTACCAGTTAACTCTATATTTAGCTCTACCAGCTAGATATTTTATCATTTTTGAACTCCAGTTAATTTTGGTTTAACTCTTTGATAGTGTTGGTCAACACTCCAGTTCTCCTCGGGCTTCTCTGTTGGTTTACACTATGTTTCTGGCCGTCAGGTTTTCTTGTGATTCTGCTCGTCAGTAATGCTCATCAATTTTCTTGCTCAGGCATCACTGTGACTTGAATGTTGGTGATCTCTATCCGTCGGGTTCCATCGACTGTTGGTGTTTGTAGTCATAATGTAAATTATTGTCTTTTATGCATTACAGAAAGCATAATATTTATCTCTTTGAACCTCTGAATTCTTTGACACTTTGATTATAACCTATTAGATTATATCAAGTTGTCATCAATGACAATACAATCCATTAACTGATTTAATGTCTTGCATTATCATTCTGCATTTTTGTGATCAACTAAACATCTTCAAACATTCAATCAGTTACATGTCATCAATCTCTCCATTTGCCATTGATGGCAACATACTACATTATCATACTATACTGTCACTAATACAATATGAAATATATAGTTTCATCAAGCTTTCCTAATGTAACTATTACAAATGTCTGGTTCTCGGTAAGCTCAAAATTAGCATAGATTTGTTTCATGCATAGTGGTCATCTTCAATCTTTAATCCCTTCACTGGATAGATGTATCATCTGATATCTCTGTTCTGATATGTGCTCTGCCTTGACTGTATAAACAAACCTGTTGTAGTCCTCTGGTTCCTTTTTGCTTTCCTTATCATTCTTTTCTGCAAATTCATCTATTTTCACATTTGCACTTTCAATGATTTTGTTAGATGACTTGTTAATACATTTATAGGCCTTGCTTTTGGTTGTATACCCTAGGAAGATGCCTTATTCACTTTTGCAGTCAAGTTTTTGATTTCTATCATCCTTCAATATATAACATTGGCTACCAAAGATTCTAAAGTAACTTACATTGGGTGTATGACCATACCAAAGCTCATATGGTGTCTTCTTTGTGTCCTTCTTCAATTGTACTCTATTTACTGTATAGACAATAGTACTGACAGTTTCCCTCCAAAATGTTTGAGTGATTCTTTTCTCAATCATCAATGTTCTTGCACAGTAAAAAATTGATCTATTTCTCCTCTCAGAAATTCCATTTTGCTGTGGTGTCCTTGGTTCAAAAACTTGTATTTTAATTCCATGCTCATTGCAATAGTCAGTGAATTCTTCTGAAGTAAATTCCCCTCCTCTATCTGACCTTAAGAATTTCAATTTCTTTTCACTTTGTTTTTCAACCATTTCTTTATACCATTTAAACATCTTAAATGCTTCTGATTTATCTTTTAAAAACATGACTGTCATCATTCTATAAAAATCATCAACAAAGAGAATAAAATACCTATCTCCATGGTAGATCTTTGTCCTCATTGGTCCACATAGATTTGTATGGACTAATTCTAGAATTGCAGTAGATGTATGGGTTTTTCTCTTGAAACTAGAATTTGTCATTTTACCATTTTGACAATTCTTGCACATGATATGCTCAGGCTTAGTCATCCTCGGTAAGCCTCTGACATTCCTTTTGTTGCTTATCTTTATCATGTTGTCAAAGTTCACATGACACAATATTTTGTGCCACAACCATAAGTCTTTGTTTCTAGCCATCAAAAAAGTGGTGTTAGTGTCATCAAGATAGAAAAGGTTACCTTTTGTCTGCTGATCGGTACCAATCAACCTTCCTGATTCATTGAAGATCTTTGCCTTCTTATTTTCAAATGCTACTCTATGCCCTGAATTGTTCAACTGAGAAACACTTAACAAATTGTAATTCAGTCCTTTAACCCAGTAAGTATTTTCACATTTAATCAGGTTATTCAACATTATGGTTCCTTTACCTTCAACTGGACCAGGTGTATTATTATCCATTCTTACTGAACCACCATTATAGTATTTGAAAATTCTCAAAATTTTGTTTATCACTGGTCATATGGTGAGTGCAGCCACTATCTATGATCCAGACATCATTTTTGCTAACTTTAGATATGAGTGCAATTTATACATACCTTTCTTCATCTTCATCTGAATCATCCTTCATGGCTACAAATACCATCTTGATGTCTTCTTCTAATTCGATGTCAATGTCATTAGCTCTGCTCTCAGCTAGGTAACAAGCTTTCTTCCCTTTGTCCTTGGAGTCTCGGGTATCTCTCTTGTCAAATTGTCGGTTGCTTTGGTATTTTCTATTTTCACCTTTATCAAAATTCTTCTCATAAGGTATGTGATTTCCTCTGTCATCTTTTTGTCGGTTTGGACATCTTGCAAAAAAGTGTCCAACCTCTTTACAATTGAAACATACAAGTGGTAATTTACCTTTGTATCTGCCTTTGCCTCTCTGCAATCTTCTGGCCATAAGTGCTTTAATCTCATCAATTCCCTGATCCTCATTATCACTGTCACTATCATTTCTAATAGCATGTCTATGACTTGAGTTACTTATCTTTAGAGAAGATTTGAATACAAATTCTATGAATGGTAAGACACTACTATCAAAGTTGTTCATCTCAAATGGTATTAGTCTACCAATTAGAATATCTAGAGTAACTATATTGTTTGCAATTGCTCTCATTTCTTGAATAGCAAAAACTCTAATAGCATAAACAAACAATAAGGTTCTTAAGATTTTGCTTACCATTGTCTCCTCTTCAAATACACCTCCAACTCCTCAGATAGCATTTACTACCTCTTTGATTCTGCAACTATACTGAGTAATGTTTTCTCCTTCTTTCATCCTTAGGTCATCAAACCTCCCTTTTAGGATTTCTACCTTTTCTCTGAGTATATTGGCATCTCCTTCATGTACAAGCTTAAATTTATCCCACATTTGCTTTGCAGAGGTGCAAGTTTTGACATCTTCAAAATTAGCATCAGAGAGTGATGATGCAAGTTCTATCATCATGCAGTTATGCTCATGCTCGACTCTTAATTTCTCAAGAGTATGAGGCCCTGTACTCAACACATATTTAGTATCTAAGTATTGAACAATATCATTTCCAATACATGATAGGTGGAGTCTTGTTCTACTTTGCCATGATGCAAAGTTGTCTTTATTCAACTTGGGCACATCTCGTATGTTCATCTTGTGATCTTTTGCTTGAGTTATTAAACTCCTTTTCTAAGCACACAAGCTCTGATACCAATTGTTAGTAATAACTGAGATGGGGGGGGGGGGGGGGAATCAGTGGNGGGGGGGTGAATCAGTGGCCTAAAAAATATTCCAATAATAAACCCTTAAAACTTAGCACCACAAAATTATACCTCTAGTTATCTTCAGTCCTATAAGATGAATGCCTCCAAATACTTATATCAATTTACTACTCCTCAGAATGCTTTGTAAAACCTTCTACTGTAGATTTACCGATTAGCAGTTTGTCAATTTACCAAAAGACAGTAAATTATCTAGAGTATACCAATCAATCCAATTAAGTTAAGTGTAATGCAAAACACTAAAGTAATGACTCATAAACACATTGAAACATGGATTTTTAACATGGAAACCCTGTTAAGGGAAAAACCACTTGGCACCGGTAACCCAAAATTTTCACTCTTCTGAAGTGAGCTTGGTGAAGAGACAAACCTGTTAAAAGGTTATAAACACACTGTTAGGTGTGACCTTGTTAGAGGATTTAAAAGTTTAGTCTGTCACTTGATATCAGGCATCTCTATGCTACCATCCTTGATCAAACACCCACTTGGCCTGTCAATAGGTATCTGGCATCTCATGCTAACTTCATGATCAAAATTTCTAATACTCCATTGGATGTATCTCAATATAGAAAGGATCTTTAAATCCTGCTCGATTAAGAGACTTCCTGAATCAATTGTTAAATTGAAATAGTATGATATGTTTACATATACAACTTATACTCACAGATTTTTAGATCTATTGTAATCTCACAAAACTATTCTTATCAATATAACTCTATTTATACCTTTGCTCCACTTTGGTTCTGCTCGGTGATGCTATGCTCTGATGCTCGGTGTCTACAGAATTCTTTAGCTCTTTTCCTCAGCTTGTTGATCAGCACTGTATGTAGTTTCTCTTCATCAGTTTCTCTTTAGCATCCTCTTTTCTTTTTCTCCCCACACTAATTCGTAATGAATTGAGTTGTCTCTTAAATAGACATGATATCACCATTGTTAGGTTCTTGATCTTCTTGATCTTGGTGTGATCCACAATTCTCGCCAATTAGATTTAAAGAAAAAATCCTATTTTATCTCGCTGAGATCTTCTTGCCAACTGGAAAAATCAACTTTAAATCAATCACTTATCTCTGGCTTATCTTGTCGATGAAAACAATGATAACTACCAGTTAACTCTATATTTAGCTCTGCCAGATAGATATTTTGTCATTTCTGAACTCCAGTTAATTTCAGTTTAACTCTTTGATAGCGTTGGTCAACACTCCAAATCTACCCGGGCTTCTCCATCTATTTACACTATGTTTCTGGCCGTCGGGTTTGCTTGTGATTCTGCTTGTCGGGAATGCTTGTCAGTTTTCTTGCTCGGGCATCACTGTGACTTGACTGTCGATGATCTCTATTCGTCAGGTTCCATTGACCGTCGGTGTTTGTAGTCACAATGTGAATGCTTGTTTTTTATGCATTATAGAAAGCATAATCTTTATCTCTCTGAACCTCTGAAGTGTTTAACACTTTGATTATAACTGATTAGATTATATCAAGTTGATATCAATGACAATACAATCCATTAACTGATTTAATGTCGTACATTATCCTTCTGCATTTTGGTGATCAACTAAACATCTTCAAACATTCAATCAGTTACATGTAATCATTAGTGTATCCTAGGATTCCCTGGGACCCATGAATGTATCCCAATGCCAATTAATGTACCCTAGGACCACTTACCACTCATCAATGTATCCTAGGACCTATCAATACACACGAGGACCCTGTAGGACCTCTTAAGATACTCAAGAGCCCTTAAAATATCCTAGGACCCATTAATGTTATCATAGGACCCCTTAGGACTAGTTAAGACACCTAGTACCCCTTAAGACATCCTAGGACAAATTAATGTAATTAAGTATCTTAGGACCACTTATGACACCTATGACCTGTTAAGAAATCCTATGACCCATTAATGTATCATAGGACCTCTTAGGACTACTTAAGATACCTAGGACCCCTTAGGACATCCTAGGACTCTTCAATGTATCCTAGGATGCCTTTTGACCCATCAATGTGTCCTATTACTCATTCAAACCCTTTAATATATCTTAGGATCTTGTAGGACCCATTAATATATCCTAGGAACCATTACTTGATTGCTTGAATTGAACCTGCATAAGATAATTATTATTAAAAAAATATGATCCTTTAAATGAGAATGAAGGTGAGTTTATATAGATTTTAGAATTGAATGGATGGTTGAGATCAAAGACAAAGATTTATTTTGGACGGACGAGATTCAAGAAAGATGCTTTAAAACTAGATCAAACATATTGCTTTATTTGAGAAGTGGTTGAAATTAAAGATTTAATTAGCATTAAATAATTAAAAAAATATTTAATTATGTGCATGAGCCAAGATAATAAATAAAACAAAGATTTTTCTTCAAAAAGTGAATTAAATAAATTTAACAAACTTATTTAATTGGAGAAGATTTTAGAGAAATAAATTAAATAAAGATTTTATTTATTTTTAGGAGAGAATTGTTTTCTTTGAAAAAACAAATAATTAAATAAATTAAAGATTTCATTTAATTATAGAAGATTAAGATAAATAAATAAAATAAAGATTTTATTTATTTTTAGGAAGCTTTACTTTCATTGAGAAAAAAATAATTAAATAAATTAAAGAATTCTTTTAATTATAGAAGACTTAGTTAACTAATTAAATAATTATGAGAGAAGAAAAAAAATTTAATTAAATAATAAAGATTATTAATTAAAATGGATGAGTTTGATTAATTAAATAATAAAATTATTTAATTATGACACTAATTAATTAAATAATAAGAATTATTTAATCAATTAAGAAGAAAGTTTGATGCTTGTAGACATTGGACAATTTTAGGTGTCTACATTTGCCCATCTTTGATACAATGTGATTTTGAGTGTTGTGTCAGAGAATTTATAGATTTGATCATGCCCCAGTGATAGAAGGTGGATTTTATACCCCCCTCAAGAGATTATTTGTGCAAGAAAGGCATGAATGATCTCTTGACAAAATATGACAAATGTTAAATGACAGGATGAAACATGATGACAAAGAAGAATGATTAGTGAGAAGTGAAGAATATTATTAGATGATGATTATTAGATTGACCCATGATGTCCGGATATATAAATTGTTGAGAGATAATCATGTCTGGTTCCAGGAAGGACCTATCTTGTATAAGACTAGCGACAATGTCTTAGAATTCTTAGTGATAGGCACTCAATAAGTGCAAGATAATCATTAGATTTCATTGATGGCGAAGCGGGATTTCAACACTTGGCGCCTATTTGCCAGGTTTTCACCAAGGTACCTACCCAATGGCGTCTATTTACCAGGTTTTCACCAAAGGGTGATTGTGTTTCTCTTTACTTTTTTTCTATTTGTTTTATCACCGAGGCACCTGTTTTCCAGGTTTTCACCAAGGTAACTTCTATATTTTTTATTTTTGTGTTTTTTCAAGATCTTTAAGATATGTACACTTGACCTTGGGATATCAGGTATAGAACCTTTTTAGGTGCATGTTGTTGATATAGCTCAGGAGATGATCTCCTTATTGAGTAGCCAGTTGATATGCCCCATTGTCACATGTTTTTATAATGATGTATGGTCCTAGCCAATTAGGCTCAAACTTGCCTGGTTTGACTCTTTGTGCTTGATTCTTTTGATTCTACATAAGGATGGCGTCTCCTACCTCAAATGTGTGTGGCCTGAATCTCTTTTGATAATTTATTCTAAGGAAATTTTGATAGCCTTGTAAGTGATTCATTTCACTTTGAAGATTCTCATCTAGTAAATCTAGTTCACTTAGCCTATCTAAACTTTGTAGTGTTCATCTGATTTGAAATTCTCTAATGATATTCTGAGGGATGGGAGTTCAACTTCAAGAGGTAGAACCTCTTTTGAACAATATACCAAAGAGAAAGGAGTTTTTCATATTGGTGTTCTTATACTTGTTCTATATGCCCATAATGCAAATGCCAAAATCGACCAGATTCATTGATAACTTTCTTCAATATTTTTAGGATGATTTTTTTGGTTGCCTCAGCTTGGTCATTTCCCCGAGGGTAGTAAAATGAAGAGAAGTTTTGTTTTATTTGAAACTTCTCGCAGAGGTCCTCAACATCCTTATTTTGAAAAGGTGACCCATGATCATTAACTATGATTTGAGGGATCCCACATTGGTAGATGATGTAGTTGAACATGAACATGGAGATCTAATCACTAGTAATATATGTTAGAGAGATAGCTTCCACCCATTTGGTAAAGTAATAAATCGCTATGATTAAGTATTTGTGACCATTAGAGGAAATGGGTGTGATTTTACCCACTAGGTCAAATCCCCACTTTGAGAAAGGTCATGGTGAAGTAATAGGTTGGAGCTCTTGAGATGGTGCATAGATAAGATCTCCATGTTAGAATAATTGAGAGAGGGGGGGGGGGGGGAATCAGNGGGGGGGGGGTGAATCAGTTGCCTCAAAAATTAATCCAATAATCCAACCAAAAATTTATATCAAAAATATAATACCTTCAGTTGTCTTTCATTCCTACAAGATGTATGCCTTTAAGTAATCTTATCAAACATATACTACTCAGTGATTATACTGATTATCTTTTTCTAGCCTTTACCGAATAGCAGTAATTAAACCTAGTGTTTACTGACCAATCCTATTTTAGTAATGTGTAAATAAAAACATCAAAGCAATGAACCATATACACATTTGACACATAAAATTTTAACGTGGAAACCTTGTAAAGGGAAAAACCACTTGGGAGCGATAACTCAAAATTTTCACTCTTTTGAAGTGAGCTCGGTGAAGAGCCAACCCTATAAAAGGTTACAAACAAACTATTAAGTGCAACCTTGGTAGAGTATTTAAAACTAATAGTTTATTATTTGACCTCACATTCACTATGGTGTCAACATCAAAACCTTTTGATACTCTTGAGTATCTCAATACAATAAGGATGGTTAAATCTCACTCGGTTAAGAGATTTTCTGAATCAATGGTTAAACTGAAACAATAATTGATATGTTCACTAATACAACTTAATCTTGCAAATTTTCAGATCTATTGTAAGTCCATAAAATACCTCTCTGATCAATATGCTCTTCTGTTCCTTTGCTCCCCTCTTTTTTCTTTCTGCTTGGTGAATGCTCTTGCTTCTATTGCTCGGTGTCTGCAGAATTCTTTGGCTCTGTTCTTCAACCTATATGATCAGATATGCATGAAGACCTCTATCTTCACTAGAATTATATTTAGAATTCCTTTCTTCATAATTAATTCCTTGTCTCTTTATATGGACTTGATTTCACCGTTTGTTGTCCTTTTTTTTCTTGTTCTTGACTTAGATTTCTTCTTGACCCGCAAATCTCTCCATGCATTACTTTAATCTTTAAAGCCTTGAATTAGTTTTATTTCATAGGTTTCTCCTTGACAAGTGTGAATAAAAATAGATTTAACTATTTAGTTCAACTGGTCGATGGAAATGAAGAAATCAATTAGTTAATTCTAAATATAGCTCCTTGCAGCTAAGTGTTTTTTCATTTTCTAACTCTTGTTCTGATCGGTGATCAACTCTTAGTTTGCTCGATCATTGACTCCAATTGTCCTTGGGCATCAAATTCAGTTTTTTCTCAGTGACCACTTCAGTTATGCTTGGTGTTGCAGTGCTCGGTATACACTGTGACTACTTTGGGGTTCTCTATCCATCGGTGTGCACTGTTCGTCAGTGTTTACTGTCACTCGGTGTACACTAGATTTTTTATGTTTACTAATAACATAAACTTTATCTCTTTGGTTTCTTGAAGTCTATGAAAATATTTATATGAACAATCAAATTATATCAAGTTGACATCAATGACATTAAAATACATTAACTAATTTAACGTCTTGCATTTACTTTCTACAGCTCGGTGATCATCAACTTATCATCTTCAAATTTTCAATCAGTTATAGTTTATCAATCTCTCCCTTTGGCATTGATGGAAAAATACTATCAATACAATATGAAATATGTCATATAATACCAAACTTATTATTCTATAACCAATTCAAATATCTGACTCTTGGTAAGCTCTTCTAGCTTAGATTTGATTCTTGCAGAGTGCTCTCCTTTATTCCCTTCAATGGATAGATGTAGAAACTTATGATTTTGTCTCTCCCTTTCTTGTAGAATATCTTCTCCCTTTTCTAGATAGATGTACAATGTTAACTTTATTCAATTCTCTCCCTTTGATGGATGGTTTACTTCATTGATTCTTTCTCCCCCTTTTACTGATCCTCTCCCTAATGGATATTTCTCTTCTCTCCCTTTGGATGATCAAGATAGATATTTCATATGGATATATTCCTCTCCCTTTGACAAAAATGCCAAACAAAAATATATCATTGAATATATTCCTCTTCATTATGTCCATCAACAATATAGCTTAGTAGTAGCCAATAGTATCTCTGGTGTTCGATTCAAATAAGTACCTTTCTGTGTACTTATATATCATTGTAGTCCATATCTTTCCTTGCATCAACATGATTGATCTTCTTATAATGTATAGGCTGATGTAGGCTCCTAGTCAGCTTAGTGACCAGTAGACAAGGGTCAGACCCCTAGTCTTTTCCTCAGGTACTCAAATGTATCTTTTGGCAATGACTTTGTGAATATGTCTGATAATTGTTATTTGGATTGTACATATTCTGACATCACTTATTTTTCTTGCACTTGTTCCCTCAAGTAATTATCCTTAATAGAAATGTGCTTTGTTTTAGCATGCATCATAGGGTTCTTTGAAATGTTGATAACACTTGTATTATCACAATAGATAATTACTGGTTCAAGAATTTCCATGTTCATAACTTTCAGCAATTGCTTGATCCATGCAATGTTAGAGCAATTTGTAGCAACAACCACATATTCTGCTTCTACAGTTGATTGAGATATGCATCCTTGCTTTTTACTTATCCATGTGACAAGTTTGTCACCCATAAAAAATGCTCCTCCTGTTGTGCTCTTTCTATCATCTATATTTCCAGCCCAATCAACATCTGTATAGACTTGTAGCTCAAAATTTCCTTCTTTATTATACCACAAACCATAGTCTTTAGTATTCTTTAGATATCTCAGAATTCTTTTGACAACAGTCATGTGTGATTCCTTGGGATTAGCAAAGAATCTTGCAACTATACCAACTGTATGTGTTATATCTGGTCTAGTATGTACAACATACATTAGTTTTCCAATCATAGATCTCTATAAGGTCTAATTTACCTTGGTATTCTTGTCTTCCTTTGTCAATTTGCATCTGGTTTTCATAGGTGTTCCCACTAGTTTGGAGTCCTCCATTTTGAATATCTTCAAAACTTCTTTTATGTATTTGGATTGTGTAATGTAGACGCCTTCATCCTATTGTAGAATCTCTATACCAAGAAAAATTTGATCTCTCCAAACATTGACATCTCAAACTCTTTACTCATTTCATCAACAAATGATTTGCATAACATATCATTACCTCCAAATATGATATCATCAACAAATATCTCAGTAATCAGAATTTTATCATCAATATCTCCTTTCAAATATAGATTACAATTATCACTTGTTCTTAAAAATCCAATACTAATGAGATAAGAGTGAAGTCTTTCATAACATTCTCTTGGTGCTTGTTTCAATCCATACAAGGCTTTGTGTAGTCTACAAACCATGTTCCTCTTGTTAGGATCAACAAACCCTTAAGTTTTTCAATGGGTACCTCTTCTTCTAGTATTCCATTCAAGGATGCAGATTTAACATCCATTTGGTAAACTTTTAATCCTTTGAAAGAAACATAAGCAAGTAGAATTCTTACTCCTTCTAGTCTTGCAATGGGCGCAAAGGTTTCTCCATAGTCAATACCTTCTTCTTGTGCATACCCTTTGCATACCAGTCTTGCTTTGTTCCTTGTGACTTCTCCATTCTCATTCAATTTGTTACTGAATATCCATTTGGTACCAATGACATTTTTATCATTCGGTCTAGGTACTGATGTCCATTTTATGTTCTTCTCAATCTACTCAATCTCTTCATTTATTGCACTAACCCATTCTTGATTCTCAAGTGCAGTATTAACAGATTTAGGCTCAAAATCACAAATCAAATTGTAGACACCTAAAATTGACTAGGTGTATCGCAAACATTCCAAACTATAAATCTCAGCCAAATGCCTTAAAATCTCATCTCAATGCAAATCAAATTTATCAAATCAAATGGACAAAAATCAAATCAAATTAAAAGATCAAATAATCATGAAATCAAATAATTAGATTCAAGCCTAAAGGGATTAATCAAATTATGCAATTGATTTTTCAATTGTATAGTTCAAA
>MU223914.1:1101743-1112109 GCA_018584345.1 Thuja plicata | reverse complement strand
TACTCCCAAATCCAAAGAACAAGAGAAGAAACAAAACTCAAATGCATCCCAAACCCAACACATAACATCAACTTCTACATTCAACAACACATTACAAGATTACATAAAAGAATCCATACAAGGTTTAAATATTCATTCAACAATATCATGCAAGCTCAAGAGAAAAAGCATTCTTCCATGGCAATAAATCCACCAACCTTGGTCCAATAAAATGGCAATAGTGTGGTTGAGAAGAGCCCTTATCCTTTTTCCTTTTTCTTCCTCCAAACCTAATTGTCTCCAAAATTGGAGAGTGGGTGAACACTCACTAAGTTTCTCTAAATCCTCTAAAAAGGCCCCTAAAGTGTACTCAATACTTAGTCATTAATGAGACATGCCCTCTAGTCCTTTTTCCTTACCTCTTGTCTCCCCTCTTAAATGTGAGTTTAGTATGGAGTGTGGGTCAAGTCAATGCATGTGGCTCTCTTCTATTTTCGCCACTTTTGAAAGGTAGGCATTTTTGAGGGCCATAATGGTGATCTAGGTTTACTCCATAGGTAAAAAATAGCCCTAACCCAAGGTAACCCCTTAGGGTTAACTAATTTTGGCCAAAAATACACTCTAGGGTCACTTTTGACCCTTCCAAAGTACCCCTAAAGTTCAAATACGAGTTCTAACTTGATGTGATCCCTACAAGACATCTATATGCAAGTGGGATTAATATAGCATCCTATAAGATTTGGTGATTCTTTCCCAAGCCCTAATTTGACATGTCATCATCCACATGGACAACACAAGTGTCAAGTGACACCAAGATAGAATACACATCACATTCACAATGACATGTCCAAACAACAACATGAGTAATAAATTGATAACACGCATTCAGATTACGTTTACAACAAGGATCACATTACAATGAGGTTTCAATCCCTTATTGGATTAAACCTTGGTTTACTCAATTCACATGTGTTTAGTCCTGATTCTTTGAATAATTCCATGGTTCTCTTTCCTGCACACTAAACTCGAGCATCAGTAGTCCAAGATAATAAAATCGCATGCAATATATATATTTTCAATTTATAATTAGCATCATCAATCAATAACAAGATTAAATTCCTAATTAAAATTTTCATACATAAAGGTTTAAAATATACAGATTCCATAATCATCACGACATAACATCCATGAAATAATCAAGTCTAATCATGATTCGATCTTCTCCTCAGTTCACTTATCTAAACATATATAATAAAAATCAACCATCTAATCTAGGTCTAGTCCATATCAAAATGTAATCCACACAATATAATCATTATCATAACATAATATCTCGAGTCTCTGTCAGGATAATCAAAAAGTGTATCAATGTATCAAAACATAAGGTATCAAAGTGTGATCGAGCAGTAAGGCTGTGATGGGTCAGGGTGAGGCCTCAGATTATGGTCAGAGTGCCATTTCTCTATCATAGCTGTCAACAAACCTTAGTTCAACTAAAATCAATGGAGATCTAAAAGGAAAATCAGTCCACATGTCTCAATAGTATGCCGCTTAGGAGGCATAAGCTCGTCTACTAAATCAAAAATCCATAATGCTACACCCCATACCTGCAACTTGCGTTAATGTTCCTACATTTTGAAACAAAGTGCATCATGTTAGTTTTTCTCTTGGTGAACCATTCTACGTCAATCAAAAAATTAAATTTATCTTTGCTCTAACTTGAGTGTATCAACTTATTTCTCCTAACCTCTATATCGTGATACACAAGGACAATTCATAATCATTTATAATCATATCTGATTGACCTATCAAATATTCATCATTATAACTTTTCTAATATCCTAAACACTACGTGAGATTTTGGACAAATATTTTCTAGCCTGGATTCTAATTGGGTCATCTGGACGATCAATCGCACCGAGTTCATCTATTTCCTATATCAAATTTCCAATTTTATGGTAGGCAGAACTTAACTTAGTGTACGCAAATTTTTAAGCCCCTTGGCTTTTTAATCTTTAAAAGTAGCTCTTTACCACTTAGAGGCGGTGCTTAAACAATTAGGTAGTCTTTTACAGGCCTACGTGGCTTTTCAAAACTCATACGTGGCCTTTAAAAACTAGGGTTTTTCCAGGTGGCTCATTACTATTTGGGTGACAATTTTACCCTAGCTGCTATGCGGCTAAGGATTGTGCCTATGCAGCTTTTCACAATGCGGATGTGGCTTTTCTCTGCCCTACGCGGCATTTTACCTATCCTACACGGCATTTTGCTAAAATTTTCCTAGAAAGCAATAAAAAGATGTATTAAATGCTATTTCAAAAGCAATAAATGTAGTAAGGGAGTTTGAACCACTCACCGGAGGCTCGTGGTCAGGAGGTCTCTGATATCTACGTGCTCACTCGAACCTGTGCTCTCGAATGGGGACTACCATCGCTATCAATCGTCAGAGGCTCAGAGCAAAATCTCCATAGTAAAAAGTGAAAATGAATAGTAAATTTGGGTTTTTCAATCTATTTAAGCTATTTTAACCAATTTTATGAGATTTTTGACCCAGTCAAACCTAATCTGCATATTCTGCATACTGGGGCATTTGTTTGACATATTTCAACCATCATTAATATCAGAAATGCAATCATCTTGGATCTCTTCTATCAGCTTTGTTCATCAAAAACTTTTACCTACGATCAATCTGATTTCATTTCTGAGGGGGCATCATCATATCATCTAACTGGGATTCCGCATCATATCTTGTATCAAATCTGGGGCATTAAAATTTCAAAATTTATCAATAAGATTTCATATCGGAGTTTCATATCAGCATTTTCATATCAGGGTTTCATATCAGAATTTCATATCAGGGTTTCATATCAGGGTTTCATATCAGGATTTCATATCAGGGTTTCATATCAAAGATTTCATATCAGGTTTTCATATCAGTCAATCAGCTCATCAGCATCGAATCAACGATCAGGACAATCAAGTTTTCTTTGAATTAATGCGCTTCGCACATCAATTCAAAGAGGGGCATTTGTGGACACCTAAAATTAACCAGGTGTATCGCAAGCATTCCAAACTATAAATCTCAGCCAAATGCCTTAAAATATCATCTCAATGCAAATCAAATTTATCAAATCAAATTAAAAGATCAAATAATCATGAAATCAAATAATTAAATTCAAGCCTAAAGGGATTAATCAAATTATGCAATTGATTTTTCAATTGTATAGTTCAAATCAAAAAGATTAAATGCAACCCATTCACCCTTCCATGGCTAATTTAATTAAATGATTGAGTTATTTAATTCCTAATATCTTTGAGACAACCAACCAACTTTCCCTCCATTTGAGAACACCTCAAAGCTTTTGACTTAACCAAACTTTGATCATGATCAACTCACTCTACCCCCTACCCTTGGGAAAATGCTATAAATACAAGCCATTTCCTTTGTGTTTGGGAGCCAAGAATTTCAAGAGCAAAAGCATCCTTACTATAGGCATATTGAGAGCATTTGATAGCATTGGAGAGCTTTTGAAAGCATTTCAACATTTTAGCATATCATGTTTAGGAGCATTTGTTGTTTTCTCACATATCTTGGAGCATTTTGAGCATTTTAAGCATTTTAAGCTAGAATTGAGCATTTTTTATCATTCATATCTCATTCTAGGATTGTCCTTAAGAGAGATTAAGTCTGAGAGCTCTCTTAACAAAGCTTGGATAGAGAACCATGAGATGATATAGATTTTTAGCTTCAATTCTTAGATTAATTTGTATTATCTTTCCATAGAATTGTTGTTCTTAATCTTAATTTCATGAAGGTGTATTTTCATACACACACAAACATATAGTGTTCAGTGACTTACTTCTTGTTTTCATTCCAGCTCTTTTGTCTCCAATGATTTGGTCCTGTAGGTGGTGTCTTTTGTCATACTTGGCAAGTACCAGTTCAGATCTTTGTTCATCATTCTGATCATCATATTGACCTTCATTTTGATCTTCATCATCTTTCATTTAGTACTGTGAGCATTTTCTTGATTCTTGGTGTGTACAACATGTTGCTCGGTTGCATTGTTCTGACGCTCGGTAGCGTTACACTGTTGCTCAAGTAGAGTGTCAGGTTCTTCACTGTAGAAAAATTTGTTGTAATCTTCTGGTTTCTTTATGATATCCTCATCATTTTACCAGCAAATTCATCCACTTTAACATTTGCACTTTCAATGATTTTTTTAGAGGATTTGTTAAGACATTTATAAGTTTTGCTTTTGGTAGAATAACCTAGAAATATTCCTTCATCACTTTTGGAGTCAAGTTTTCCATTTCTATCATCTTTCAATATATAACATTGACTTCCAAAAATTCTAAAGTAGCTCACATTTAGTGTGTATCCATACCATAGCTCATAAGGTGTCTTAATGTTGTCTTTCTTTAGTTGAACTCTGTTTAATATATAGACAACAATACTTACATCTTCTCTCCAGAATGTTTGTGTGAATCCTTTTTCAATCATCTGTGTTCTAGCACAATCAAAAATTGATCTGTTTCTTCTTTCAACAATCCCATTTTTTGTGGTGTTCTTAGTGTAGAAACCCGTCTTGTAATTCCATGCTCATTACAAAAGTTAGTGAATTCATCATAAATAAATTCTCCTCCTCTATCCAATCTTAGACATTTTAGTTGCTTTCCACTTTGTTTTTCAACTATAGTTTTATACCATTTGAAAATCTTAAATGCTTCTAATTTCTATTTTAAGAACATGACAGTCATCATCCTAGAATAGTCATCAAAAAATAGAATGAAGTATCTATCACCATAATAGATTTTTTTTTATTGGTCCACATAAGTCAGTATGTACTAATTCCAGAATAGCATTAGAGGTGTAGGTTTTTCTCTTGAAACTAGACTTTGTCATTTTTCCTTTTTGACAATTCTTACACATGACATGGTTGGGTTTTGACATGCTCGGTAAGCCTCTTAATTTTCTTTTCTTGCTCATCCTAACCATGTTGTCAAAATTCACATGACATAACCTTTTATGCCACAACCAAATGTCTTCATTTCTATCCAATAAACAAGTGGTCTCAATCTTAGCAAGATAAAATAAGTTACCTTTTGTTTGTTCACCAGTACCAATCAACCTTCCTGTTTCATTATAGATCTTTGCCTTTTATTCTCAAATGCAACTTGGTGTCCTGTGTTATTCAGTTGTGAAACACTCAATAAATTATAGTTAAGTCCTTTCACCCAATATACATTTTCACATCTGATCAGATTATTCAACATTATGGTTCCTTTACCTTCAACTTGACAAGGTGAATAATTACCACTCCTAACTGATCCACCATTATAATATTCAAAAGTTTCAAAATTTTCCTTATCTCCAGTTATGTGGTGAGTACAACCACTATCAATAATCTAGAAATCATTTTTACTAACCTTATATATGAGTGCAGTTTCAACATACCTTTCTTCTTCATCTGAATCATCCTTCATAGAACCAAATACTAACTCAATGTATTCATCAGATTCAGTGTCAGTATTTTTAGCTTTATTCTTAATCAGGTAACAAACCTTCTTTCTTTTGTCCTTGTAGTCTCGGTTATCTCTTCTATTAGAGTGTCAGTTGCTACGGTAGTCTCATTCATCACTTCTATCAAACTTATTTTCATAAGATCTGTCATTGTTTCTCTCATCTTTTCTCTTGTTAGGGAATCTAGCAGCAAAGTGTTCAATTTATTTGCAATTAAAACATACCAATGGTAATTTACCTTTGTATCTACCTTTTCCTCGTTTCAATCTTCTAGCCATTAGTGCTTCAATTTCATCAAGTTCTTGTTCATCACTATCACTTTCACTATCATTTATCATAGTGTGTTTATGACTTGATTTACTTATTTTTAGAGAATATTTGAATGCAAACTCAATAGTTGGTAAGAAACTATTGTCAAAGTTATTCATCTCAAATGAAATAAGTCTACCAATCAAACTATCAAGAGTAACATTGTTATTTGCTACTGCTCTCATTTCTTGAATTGCAGATACTCTAATAGCATAAACATGCAGTAAGGTTCTTATAATTTTACTTACCACTATTTCTTCTTCAAGTACACCTCCTACTCCTCAGATAACATTAAAAACCTCTTTGATTCTACTACTGTACTAAGTGATTTTTTCTCCTTCTTTCATTCTTAGGTTATCAAACTTTCCTCTTAGGCTTTCAACCTTAACTCTTAGCACATTTTTATCTCCTCCATGTACTAGCTTGAGTTTGTCCCACAATTGCTTTGCAATGGTACATGATTTGACATCTTCAAATTCAACATCGAATAGTGAAGAAGCAAGTTCTATCATCATAGAGTTGTGTTCATGTTTATCTCTCAATTGATCAACAATCAAAGGTCTTGTCGGTGTAACATATTTAGTATCCAAGTATTGAGTGACATCATTTCCAATACCTGATAGGTGGAGTCTTATCCCACTTTTCCATGATGCAAAATTGTCTTTGTTCAACTTAGGCACATCCCTTTTACTCATCTTGTGATATTTTTCTTGAGTCTTTAAAATCTCTTCCAAGCACACTAGCTCTGATATCAATTATTACAACAATTGAGGGGGGGGGGGGGGGGGAAACAANGGGTGAATCAATGACCTCAAAAATTAATCCAATAATCCAACCAAAACATTATATCAAAAATATAATACCTTCAGTTATCTTTCAGTCCTACAAGATGTATGCCTTTAAGTGATCTTATCAAATATATATTGCTCGGTGATTATAGTGATTATCTTTTTCTAGCCTTTACCGAATATTAGTAATTGAACTTAGTGTTTACCGACCAATCCTGTTTTAGTAATGTGTAAAGAAAAACATCAAAGAAATGAACCATATACACATTTGACACATGAATTTTTAACATGGAAACCCTGTAAGGGAAAAACCACTTGGGCCCGGTAACCCAAAATTTTCACTCTTCTAAGGTGATCTCGGTGAAGAGCCAACCCTGTTAAAGGTTACAAACATAGTGTTAAGTGCAACCTTGTTAGAGGATTTAAAACTAACAGTTTATTATTTTACCTCGCATTCACTATGCTGTCAACATGAAAACCTTTTGATATTCTTGAGTGATCTGTTCACTAATAAAACTTAATCTTGCATATTTTTAGATCTATCATAAGTCCATAAAATACCTCTCTAATCAATATGATCTATTGTTCCTTTGCTCCCCTCTTTATTCTTTCTTCTCAGTGAATTCTCTTGCTTCTGTTGCTCAGTGTCTGCAGAATTCTTTGGCTCTGTTCTTCAGTCTGTATGATCAGATTTGCATGAAGACTTCTATCTTCACTAGAATTATATTCAACATTTCTCTCTTCATAATGAATTCCTTGTCTCTTTATATAGACATGATTTCACCATTTACTATCCTTGTTCTTCTTGTTCTTGACATAGATTGCTTCTTGATCCGCAAATATCACCATGTAGTGCTTTAATATTTAAAGCCTTGCTTTAGTTTTATTATGTAGATTTATCCTTGACAATTGTGAATAAAACTAGCTTTAAATATTTAGTTCAACTAGTTGATGGAAATCAAACTATCAAATAGTTAAATCTAAATATAGATCCTGCCAGCTAAGTGTTTTGTCATTTTCTAACTCCAGTTCTGATTGGTGATCAACTCTTATTTTGCTCGGTCATTGAACCAATTGTCCTTGGGCATCAAATTTAGTTTTTCTCGGTGACCACTTTAGTTATGCTTGGTGTTGCGGTGCTCGGTATATACTATGACTGCTTGGGGTTCTCATCCGTTGGTGTGCACTATCTGGCAATGTTTACTATCACTCAGTGTACATTGGCTTTTTATGTTTACCGATAACATAAAATTTATCTCTTTGGTTTCTTGAAGTCTATGAAAATATTTATATGACCAATCAGATTACATCAAGTTGAAATCAATGACAATACAATACATTAACTGATTTAATGTCTTGGATTTACTTTCTGCAACTCGGTGATCACCAACTTATCATCTTCAAACATTTAATCATTTATAGTTCATCACTCCATGCATTTGACATTTTTTGCATATTTGTACATATTTATGAACATCTTCTTCTAGTGAGGGCCAATAGTATCCCATCCTGAAGATTTTCTTTGCTAAAATATTACCACTAGAATGGGACCCATAAACTCTTTTGTGAACCTCATACAAGGCTCTCTAGGAATCTATGGAAATGAGACATCATAAAAGTGTTCCATCTGGAATTTTCCTATACAAAGTATTGGCGAGAAAGGTATACCTAGAGGCTTTTCAGATAAGAGGCTTCCTTTGGTTTCTAGATAGGTCGGGTGGAAGGGTATTTTCTTGAAGGTAAGTATTTACATCCCGGTACTAGGGAGAATCGAGACGAACAAGGACACATGTTGATTCTATTATTGGAGCCTCATAGGCTAGGACCATCAATTTTTCTACCAAAAACTGGAATCTGGTTTCATTGCCAGACATATCAATGAAAGATGATATAGTAGCCATCACATCTGTAGCTTGTTTTGAACCCTTGGGACTTGTTCAAATACAATGTAGTGAAAAGAAGTGCGCATTTTGTCCATCATTTGTCTGTATGGGACAAGTTTTTCATCCTTTGTCATATAATCATTATTGACCTGACTGATAAGCAACTGGGAATCACCATATACTCTCAAGTTCTTTATCCTCTATTGTGTAGTTGTTTTTAATCTGATGATGAGAGATTCATACTTAGCTATGTTATTGGTACATGGAAAATTGAGTCAAAAATATTTACAAATTGCATCCTTTTGTGGAGTGATAAGTACTATTCATGCTCCTACACCATGGTTTGTGTATGAGCCATCAAAGAATAATTGCCAAACTTCTATTATTGATGCTTCCATAGTAAAAATTGCTTCATGGAGAAACTCAACGAAAAATAGGTTGATGATATGGAATAGGGGCTTCTTCTATTTGGTCAGCAATGAATTGTCCTTTTTATAGCCTTGCGAGCCACATACTCAATATCAAACTCTCTAAAAATCATCACCCATTTGATGTGTCTTCCTGTCAATGCTGATTTTCTCGACAAGTATTTTAATGGATCTATGAATGCAACGAGCTTTATTTGATGGCTCAACATATAATGGATCATGTCAAGATCAAGAAAGCCAAGAAATGGTGAAATCATGTCTATATAAGAGACAAGCTAATTCAATGTGAATTAGGGTAGTGACAAGAGAATAGATGCTGAAGAGATTGTGAAGGAGAAGAAAGTCTTCATTCAGACCTGATCAATCAAGCTGAGGAAAGAGATAAATTCTGAAGACACCGACGAATAGTGATACAACATCACATAGTAGAATAGTGTGGAGCAAAGGTATTGAATTGATAACATTGATAAAAAAGGTAATGTACTTACAATATATATAAAAATATGCAATTCTAGTTGTATATGTGAACAAATCAATTTACTGTTTCAATTTAACCATTGAAGCATCAAGTATCTTAACCGAGCAAGACTTAAAAGTCTTTACTAATTGAGATACATTCCAAGGAGTATCAAAAAGTTTGATTATACAAAGTAGCATTCGATATACCCAATACCTATTGACAGGTCAAGTGAGTGTTTGATCAAGGATGGTAGCATTAGATGCGAGATACTAAGTGACAAACTATTCATTTAAATCCTCTAACAAGGTCACACCTAACAGTGTGTTTGTAACCTTTAACAGGGTTGGCTCTTCACCGAGCTCACTTCAGAAGAGTGAAAATTTAGGTTATTGGTCCCAGTGGTTTTTCTCTTAACAGAGTTTCCATGTTAAAAATCCATGTGTCAATGTGTCTATGAGTCATTACTTTATTGTTTTGCATTTCACATAAGTAAATCTGGATTGATCGGTATACACTAGTTATTGACTATATTTCGGTAAATAGAAAGACTGCTAATCGGTAAAAGTAAGAATAAGGTTTGAAAGAGTAATCCGAGCATTAGTTATGTGTTATTAATATTTCAAGGCAATCATCTTGTAGGAATGAAGATAACTAGAGGCTTATAAATGTGGTAATAAGTTTTTGGGTTGATTTAAGGATTAATTTTTGAGGCCACTGATTCACCCCCCCCTTAGTTATTCTAACAATTGGTATCAGAGCTTGTTTGCTTAGAAGGAAGGTTTCAAGACCTAAGTTAAAGATCATAAGATGAACAGACGAGATATGCCCAAGTTGAACAAAGACAACTTTGGTTCATGGAAAAGTAGGATAATGTTAGAGTAATCAGTTTACTCTTTTTCGGCTTATGCTTTCACTTAGGTGCATATAATTAATACTTTATATTAATTATATTGCGCATCCTAGCTTTTAGGTTTTAGGGTTTGTTCACCTTTATA
>MU223914.1:1042385-1098276 GCA_018584345.1 Thuja plicata | reverse complement strand
TCGCTCTCATTTTCAGAGCAACTTCTGAGTTCTTCAGCTTTTTCATTTTTTGCTTCTTCTTTGTATCAGGTTCTTGCATGCAGGTGTATTCAGGGTCTGTGGATTTGCATGTTTGCAAAATCCTACAGATAAGACTCCACTTATCAGGTATTGGAAATGATGTTACTCAATACTTAGATACTGAATATGTGTTTCCCATAGGAGCACTCATAGTTGAAAAAATGAGAGAGAAGACTGAGCACAATTGCATGATAATAGAGCTTGATTCCTCACTCTCCGATGCTAAATTTGAAGATGTCAAAACATGCACAACTGCAAAGTAGATGTGGGATAAATTGAAGCTTGTACATGGTGGTGATATAAATGTTCTGAGAGCCAAGGCAGAAAGCCTTAGAGGAAAGTTTGATGATCTCAGAATGAAATAAGGTGAAAACATCACACAGTACAACACAATAATCGAAGAGGTAGTCAATGCTATCCGAGGAATTGGAGGTGTACTAGATGAAGAGACAGTGGTAAGTAAAATTCTAAGAACCTTACTGCCTACTTAAGCTATTATAGTATCTGCCATACAAGAAATGAGAGTAGTAGCAAATAACAATGTTACTCTAGATAGTTTGATTGGAAGATTGATTTCATTTGAGACAGATAAATTTGATAATAGTGTCTTACCAAACATAGAGTCTGCATTCAAATCTTCTTTGAGAATAAGTAAATCAATTCATAAACACACTATGAGAAAAGATAGTGAAAGTGAAACTGAAGAAGAAGATCTTGATGAAATTGAAGCACTTATGGCTAGAAGAATGCAGAGAGGCAAAGGTACATACAAAGGTAAATTACCACTTGTATGTTTTAATTGTAAAGATATTGGACACTTTGCTGCAAGATGTCCTTACACAAGAAAAGATGAAAGAAGTAATGATAGATCATTTGAAAAGAAGTTTGACAGAGGTGATAATCGAGATTACAGAAGCAACCAACAATTAGAAAGAAGAGATACCTGAGACTACAAGGACAAAGGAAAGAAGGCCAGTTACCTAGCTACATGTAAAGATGAAGATACTGACACCGAATCTGATGAAGACATCGAGATGGTGTTTGTGACAGTAAAAGATGATTCAGATGAAGGTGAAAGGTATGTAGAAACTACACACATAGCTAAAGTTAGAAAGAATGATATCTGGATCATAGATAGTGGCTGCACTTACCACATGACCAGTGACATAGAAAATTTTAATACTTTTGAGTATTATAATGGTGGTACAGTAAGAGTGGGTAATGACACACCTTGTCCATTTGAAGGTAAAGGAACTATAATGTTGAATAACCTGATAAAATGTGGAAATTCTTATTGGGTGAAAGGATTGAATTATAATCTATTGAGTGTTTCTCATCTAAATAATTTAGGTCACCGAGTAGAATTTGAGAATAAGAAGGCAAAGATCTTTAATGAATCAGGAAGATTGATCAAAACTGGCGGATAGACCAAAGGTAACTTATTCTATCTGAATGATACTGACACCACTTGCTTACTGGCTAGAAACAAAGAAATATGGTTGTGGCATAAAATATTGTGTCATGTAAATTTTGACAACATGATAAATATAAGCAAAAAGAGAAATGTAAGAGGCTTACCGAGCATGTCAAAGCCAAACAATATCATGTGCAAAAATTGTCAGAAAGGTAAGATGACAAAGTCTAGTTTCAAAAGCAAAACCCATACATTTGATGCTATTCTAGAATTAGTCCATACTAATCTATGTGGACCCATGAGGACGAAGAGTTACTATGGTGATAGATATTTCATTCTCTTTGTTGATGATTCCTCTAGAATGATGATAGTTATGTTTCTAAAAGATAAATCAAAAGAATTCAATATGTTTAAATGGTACAAAGTAATGGTAGAAAAACAAAGTGGTAAGGAATTGAAATTCTTAAGATCAGATAGAGGAGGGGAGTTTATTTCAGATGAATTCACTAAATTTTGCAATGAGCATGGAATCAAAAGACATGTCTCTGCACTGAGAACACCACAACAAAATGGAATTTCTGAAAGAAGGAACAAATCCATTTTTGATTGTGCAAGGACACTGATGATAGAGAAAGGCATCACCCAAATATTCTGGAGGGAATTTGTCAGTACTGCTGTTTACACATTGAACAGAGTACAATTTAAGAAAGACACCAAGAAGACACCCTTTGAGCTATGGTATGGTTACACATCCAATGTAAGTTACTTCAAGATCTTTGGTAGTCAACGTTATATCTTAAAAGGTGATAGAAATGGAAATCTTGACTCTAAAAGTGATGAAGGTATCTTTCTAGGGTATTCCACCAAGAGCAAGGCTTATACATGTCTCAATAAAGCCTCTAACAAAATTGTTGAAAGTGCAAATGTAAAGATAGATGAATTTGCAGAGAAGAATTCAAAGGAAAGCACAAAAGAACTAGAGGACTACAATAGGTTTGTTTACAATGAAGAACCTGACACTCTACCCGAACAATGATGTATAGCTCCCAAGAAACAAAATATTGCAACCGAGCATCAGGGTGCAAATACCAAAAATTAGGATATTTCTCAAGATGATGTACCAAGCGATGGAGATCAGAATGAAGGACAAAATGATGATCAAGATGATAGACAAAGAATTCAACCTGTACTTGCCAAGTATGTTAGAAGGAACCATCCACAGAACCAGATCATAGGAGACAAGAAGGCTAGTATGAGAACCAGAAGTAAGTCTCTAAACACAAGATGTCTAATTTGTGATTTTGAGCCAAAATCTGTCAATGCTGCACTTGATAATGAAGAATGGATTAGTGCTATGAATGAAGAAATTGAGTAGATTGAGAAAAACAAGACATGGACACTTGTACCAAGACCAGATGACAAGAATTTCATCAGTACCAAATGGATATTCAGAAATAAGCTGAATGAGAATGGAGAAGTCACCAGAAATAAAGCAAGACTAGTATGCAAGGGGTATGCACAAGAAGAATGGATTGAATATGGAGAAACCTTTGCACCCATTGCTAGGATAGAATAATTGCTTATGCTGCATTTAAATTATTTAAGGTATACCAGATGGATGTCAAGTATGCATTCCTAAATGGAATACTTGAGGAAGTGGTATACATTGAGAGACCAAAAGGGTTTGTTGATCCAGACAAGAGGAACATGGTATGTAGGATACACAAATCCTTGTATGGATTGAAACAAGCACTGAGAGATTGGTATTAAAGACTTCATTCCTATCTCATAAGTATTGGATTTGTAAGAACTAGTGAAAACAATAATATTTATTTGAAGGAAGATATTGATGCTAACATTTTAATTGCTGAAATATTTGTTGATGACATCATATTTGGAGGCAATTATATGCTATGCAAATAAATTTCAAATGAAATGAGAAAAGAGTTTGAGATGTCTATGTTTGGAGAGATCAAGTTCTTTCTTGGTCTATAGATCATGCAACAAGATGAAAGCATTTTCATTACACAATCCAAATACATTAAGGAAGTGCTGAAAATATTCAAGATGGAAGATTCCAAGCTAGTTGGAACACCGATGGCAACTGGATGTAAGCTGACAAAGGAGGACAAGTCACATGAGGTAAATCAGACTTTGTATAGATCAATGATTGGTAAAATCATGTATGTTGTACATACTAGACCAAATATTGCACATGCAGCAGGAATAGTTGCAAGATTTTCTGCTAATCCCAGGGAATCACATATGACTACTGTGAAAATAATCCTAAGATATCTAAAGAATACCGAGGACAATGGCTTATGGTATAGAAGAGAAGGAAAATTTGAACTTAAGGTCTTTACTGACGCTGAGTGGGCTGGAAACATTGATGAACGAAAGAGCACAACTGGAGGAGCATTCTTTATGGGTGACAGACTTGTCACACGGATCAACAAGAAGCAAGGATGCATCTCTCAGTCTACTGTAGAAGAAAAGTATGTTTCTGCTACTACAAACTGATCAAATATTGTATGAATCAAAAAGTTACTAGAAGGTATGAATATGAAAATTCTTGAACCGGTAATTATCTATTGTGATAATACCAGTGCAATTAACATTTCCAAGAATATAGTCATGCATGCTAAGAAAAAGCATATTTCGATTAAGTATCATTATTTGAGAGAACAAGTTCAAGAAAAGGAGGTGATACTTGAGTATGTGTAGTCAAAGGAACAATTAGCTGATATCTTCACCAAGCAATTGCCCAAGGATACATTTGAGTACTTGATGACTAGAAGGATGCATCAACCTACATATTATCAGAATATCATTCATATTGATGTAAGAAAAGAGATTGAATTCAAAGATACATCTGTACACAACAAGGTATTTATCTACACGAAGCACTAGAGTTGTTATATTGTTGATGGATTGGGAAATTCAAGGAATATATTGAATGGATAGAAAGGATTGTTTGGCATTACTGCCAAATATTTATTTGGCATTGTTGTCAAAGGGAGAGATTATATCCATTATCACATTATCCAAAGGGAGAGATGTAACTAGAAAGGGAGAGTACATACAAAGGGAGAGATTGCTGTCAAGAGAGAAAAGATACATCAAAAGAAAAGAATAGTCAAAGGGAGAGAGTTTGACACAAGAAGAGAACACATCACATCAGAAGAAGATAGATTCTACATCTATCTAGTGAAGGGATTGAAGACAGAAAGAGAGCTGCAAGAATCAAATCTAAGCTATGTGAGCTTACCAAGGATCGGATATTTGTGTTGGTTATAGTACATAAGATTGGTAGTTTGATGAACTTCAAATGTTATATTTCATATTGTATTAGTGATAATATAGTGTGATAATGTAGTGTGTTTCCATCAATGCCAAAGGGAGAGATTGGTGAACTATAACTGATTGAATGTTTGAAGATGTTAAGTTGATGATCACCAAGACACAGAAAGTTAATGCAAAATATTAAATCAGTTAATGTATTTTATTATCATTGATGTCAACTTGTTATAATCTATATGGTCATGTACATACTGCTAAAGAGTTCAAAGAACCAATGAATCAAAGGCTATGCTATCAGTAATGCATAAAAGTTAAGTATTCACAAAGTGACTGTATACATTGACAGAGTGCACACCAATGAATAGAGTAAGCTGACAAGAGAAAAGTCACAGTGTTACCCGATGAGAAAAATCATAGCATTACTGATGAGAAAAGTCACAGTGTTAACCAACGAGCAAAGAACAGTGTAACCTGACAGACAGAATTACAGTGTTTCCCAATGGATAGACAACACTAACGGACAAAGATCTCAAAGACAACTGAAGTCTCATCGACAAAACAGTCAATTGTCACCGATGACTAACTAAAGTATTGAATGACAAAACAAAGAGTTTAGAAATGAAAAAAGGCTTAGCTGTCAAGAGATAAATATAGACTTAACTGGTAATTAACATTGTTTTAATCAACAAGATAAAGCTAGAGATAAGTAAAGGATTTAAAGCTATTTTGTCTAGTTCAAGAAGATATCTACGAGATAAAACAAGAGTTTTGATTTAAATCTAATTGGCAAGAATTGTGGATCACGCCAAGATCAAGAAAGCCAAGGAATGGTGAAATCATGTCTATATAAGAGACAAGCTAATTCAATGTGAATTAGGGGAGTGATAAGAGAATAGATGCTAAAGAGATTTTGAAGGAGAAGAAAGTCTTCATTTAGACCTGATCAATCAAGCTAAGGAAATATCTAAATTTTTTAGACATCGACGAACATTGATACAACATCACAGAGCATAACAGTGTAAAGCAAAGCTATTAAATTGATAACATTGTTCAGAAAGGTAATATACTTATAATAGATCTAAAAATCTACAATTCTAGTTGTATATGTGAACATATCAATTTACTGTTTCAATTTAACTATTGAAGCATCAAGTCTCTTAATCGAGAAGGACTTAAAAGTCTTTTCTAATTGAGATACATCCCAAGGAGTATCAAAATTTTTGATAATACAAAGTAGCATTGGATATGCCTGATACCTATTGACAGGCCAAGTGAGTGTTTGATCAAGGACAGTAGCATTATATGCCAGATACTAAGTGACAAAATATTCATTTAAATCCTCTAACAAGGTCACACCTAACAATGTGTTTGTAACCTTTAACAAGGTTGGCTCTTCACCGAGCTCACTTCAGAAGAGTTAAATTTGGGTTACCGGTCCTAATTTTTTTTCCCTTAATAGGGTTTCCATGTTAAAAATCCATGTGTCAATGTGTTTATGAGTCATTACTTTATTCTTTTTCATTTCACATAAGTAAATCTAGATTGATCGGTATACACTAGTTATTTACTCTTTTGATAAATAGAAAGACTGCTAATTGGTAAAAGTAAGAATAAGGTTTGAAAGAGTAATCCGAGCAGTAGTTATGTGTTATTAATATTTTAAGGCAATCATCTTGTAGGAATGAAGATAACTATAGGCTTATAAATGTGGTAATAAGTTTTTGGGTTGATTTAAGGATTCATTTTTGAGGCCACTGATTCACCACCCCCCCCCCTCTCAGTTATTCTAACATAAGAAACCTCACTCAAACTCACCTAAGAACACATGGTGGGATACAAAAATGACACAGGAAAATACATCCATGTGGTGTGAGATGCATAAGTCCCCAACCCATAATACAAAGGATTTTTGAAGTATCAAAAATCTCATGACAGAAATACAAGGAGAGGAAGCTGAATCTGAATCATCACCAATAGATCCTTTTGAGAAAAAGGAGAATGATTTTTTCATAGAAGCAGACCCATATTCCATAGTTTCAATTGCTAAAGTAATGCATCATGAAGATGAAGAGATATTTTTTATTCATAGATGTGGGTTGATGGAAAGCATCTACATTTTATTGTTGATAGTGGGAGCCAAAAGAATTTGATATCTAGGGATACAGTAAAAATATTGAATTTAAAAGTGACAAGACACCCATAACCATACTCTATGGGATGGGTAAATGAGGGACAAGATATTCAAATAAATCAATAGTGTTGTCTTCCATATTCAATCAAGCCTTTCAAGGATGAAGTGGTATGTGCTGTAGCACCGCTGAATGTATGTGATGTCTTGTTGGGGAAACCTTACATGTATCAGAAGCATGGAGTGTATGAATCCAGATCACACAGTATTACAATAAAGCTTGGTGGGAAGAGGTTTTGAATACCAAAGGTATGTCCAACAAAAATTGCTTCTCTAATTAGTGCTAACCAATGTAAATGTTTGATTGCTCAAACTGGATCTTTTGTTCTTCTCATGGTTTTCCCTAAACAAACAAATTCAGTTGTACTTAATACACATGCTAAGGTATCCATAACAACAAATCAACAAAATTAGATGGATAAAATTTTGAAAGAATATCATAATGTGTTTAAATCACCGGTGGGAGTTCCAACACACTGTCAAGTCAAGAACTCTATTGATTTAATCCCAGGCACACCATTACCACATGAGCCAATATATAGAAGGTCATTTTTGGAAAATGATGAAATCAAGAGATAAATTCAAGAGTTGATTCAGAAAGGACATATTCATCCAAGTACTTCACCCTGTGGCAGTCCACTTGTCCTTGCTAAAAAGAAAGATGGGACATGGAGACTTTGTATTGATTATAGGGTATTGAAAAAAATCAGTGTGAAAAATAGATATCCAATCCCTCGAATTGATGATTTGTTGGACCAACTTAGGGGAGCTAAGTTCTTTACAAAAATTGACTTGAAATTTGGATATCACCAAGTACCAATTGATCTAGCAGATGTGTGGAAGAATGCATTTAAATCTAAGGAAGGTTTGTTTGAATGGTTGGTTATGCCTTTTGGCCTAACAAATGCCTCAAAAACATTTATGAGGCTGATGAATGATGTTCTTAGACCATTCATTGATTCTTTTGTGGTTATTTTATTTGGATGACATACTCATCTTTAGCAAGACTTGGTCTGAGCATTTGCAACATGTTGAACAAGTGCTTTCAAATTTGCAAAAACATAAACTTTATGCCGAAATTGAGAAGTGCTCTTTCGGTATGTAGAGTATTCAATAATTAGGGTATATCATTGATACTAAGGGTGTTCATGTTGACCCAATAAAGATTCAAATAATCAGAGATTGGCCATCTCCTATAACTTTCACAGAGCTTCGCAACTTCTTAGGCTTGGCCAACTTCTATCGCAGATTTGTTTTTGGTTTCTAACATATATCATGGCCTCTTAATCAATCACTAAGGGGTCGAGCACAAACAAAATTTTGGTGGACAGAGGAAACAAAAAAAGAATTTGAAGAGTTAAAGAAAAGATTATGTTTAGCACCAGTACTGGTCCTCCCAGATTTGCAACAATCATTTGAGATAGAAACTAATGCATCTGATTATTCTCTTGGCGCAGTACTCACACAACATGGGCATCCTATTGCCTATCACAATGAATTTTTTTTTGATATAGTACATAGGTACCCCACCTATGCCAAGGAGTTGTATGCTATTGTTCAAGCCTGCAAGAAATGGAAACATTATATACTAGGAAAGGAAACTATTATACATACAGACCTTAAACCTCTTCAATTCTAACAAACACAAGGGAAGTTGCAGAATGACAGACATCAAAGGTGGTTAGATTATCTACAACAATTTGACCTCAACATTTGTCATAAAAAGGAAGCAGTAACAAAGTGGCAGATTGTTTGAGTAGGCCTCCAATTCCTGTTTTGACAATGTTGGATTCATGTGGTCATCAATCATCCACATAGGAACAACTATATGGTATTGACCCTGATTTTGATAACATCTATAGTAATTTGGTAGAAGGAAAGTGTGTCTCTTATTTTCACTTGCAGGATGGGTTGCTTTTCCATGTTGGTCATATATGTATACCCACTGAGGAATGAAAGAAAATGATATGGGAAGCTCACTACAACCATGTTGCGGGACATTTTGGTATTGGTAAGACTATTGCTATCCTTCAAAATAATTTCTATTGGCCAAAAATGAAGCAAGATATAATTTCATATATACAAGCTTGTGCAACCTGTGCAATTGCAAAGCCAGCAAACCATAAGTTGGGTCTATACTTACCATTACCTATTCCTGATAAGACGTGGCAGTCTATTTCAATGGATTTTATGTCTGGGCTTCTAACTACCAGGCGGGGGCATGATTATGTGCATGTTGTGGTAGATAAGTTTTCTAAAATGGCTATCATGGTAGCATGTAAAAAGATGATTTCTGTAGAAGAGACTGCCAAGTTATTTTTTGAACATGTTTGGGTTCATTTTGGTTTTCCCAAAAGTATTATCTTTGATAGGGATAGAAGGTTCATTAGAAAATTTTGGTTTGCACTATGGGGTAAAATGGACACAAAGTTGACAAAGTCCAAAACATTCCATCCCCAAACAGATGGGCAAATAGAAGTGGTGAATCGAATAATCATTCATATCCTACAGATGTATCATTCACAACATCCTTGCACATGGGATGAAATCTTACCCTACATGCAACACAACTACAACTGTGCACTCCATAGTACTACAGGGCATAGTCCATTTGAGGTTTATCTTAGGTATCAACCATTGGCACCTATGGATGTAGCACTACCAATTTTGAAATCTGATACTTTATTGAATACTGAAAAGGAGGTAGATAAAACATAAAAATTAATTGATAACATTAGACACCTACAGAAGCAAGTTCATGAGATTTTGGAGTAGAGTAATCAGAAGTATAAGGAAATGCATGATAAACATATAACTCCTCATCACTTTGAGGTTGGTGACAAGGTATGGTTACATCTTCAGAAAGAGCACCTTCACGGACCAAATAGGAAGCTTCATCCTCTTTGTTATGGCCCATATACTATTGTGAAGCAAGTTGGTGAGAATGCTTTTGAACTTAATTTTCCATCCTTCTTGGGCCTGCATCCATTTTTCAATGTGGAATTGTTGAGACCCTGTTTTCCTCCTTTGTTGGACATTTCCTAATCTATTGAACACATTCAAGCTATAGAATTATCTACTAGTGTTCCAGTCCAGTATGATCATGTTACTGAAGTCATTTTAAAGAGTTTGAGAAATTAGAACATTCCTCTTTATCAGGTGGTTCAAACTGGTCAACATCCTCATCAAGGAAAGTGGTTAACTAAGGAACAAATTGAAGCACAATTTCCTCATTTGTTGTAGCAGGTTAGTGAAATGGGGCCCATTGCCTCTCAAGGGGGGAGGAATGATCAGGATGAAATTGGGAAATACTGAAATCTAATTTTTTAGTATTTTCTGTCTCAGTAAACTGCATTTTTGAAGGTTTTTGGGGCATTTTTCACTTTCCAGTTTTGGGTCTACAATTTTTTATTATCTTTCCAACGAAGTAAATGGTTCGCAAATCAGACCTAGGAATAGAAAGTTATGCCTTCTCCAAGTAGGCCTAAATTTTCATATAGTTTTTTGAAATTTTTGGTAGTTCTAATAAGTTCATTTGTAATAAACATTATGGTGACTCTTCATTTCATTTCCAAGGTATTCTAGTGACCCTTGGGATCCACAATAGTTGTATAAACTCAAATTTTGAATAGAATGGATAATTTTTTGGCTTGCAATTCTGTTGTTAGTCTTTTGGTTTTTATATTGAGCTTGACAATACCGTAGGTATCACACTAGGTATTGTAATCTGATTCATAAATCAGATCATAATTGGGAAATGAATCTCCTGATAGATTGTAATCTTCCTTGTAAACCCCGCAATTGTTTCAAATTTGTAGGAGGTGGCATGTCAAGGATGGATTTAACCTTTTCTGGATTTAAATCAATTCCTCTGTGTGAGAATATGAAACCAAGGAGCTTTCCAGATGTGACCCCAAATGCACATTTCTTTGGATTTAGTCTTACCTTGTATTTTTGTATTCCATCAAATATCAAACCCAAAATTCGTAGATGATTTTCCCTAAGTTTTGATTTAGCTAGTACATAATCAACATAATCCTCCATTATTTTATGGATCATATCATTAAATATTTTTGTCATTTCTCTTTAATATGTGGCACCTACATTCTTAAGGCCAAATGACATCACATTTCAGCAATAAGTACCCCATGTACAAGTTAATGGTGTCTTATGTTGATCTTTTGGTGCGATGTTTATTTGGTTATAACCTGAGAAACCATCCATTAGTGAGAATAATTTATGTCCTACTATCAGATCAACTATCATATCAATATTCAGTAGAGGAAAATCATCTTTGGGACAAGCCTTGTTCGAGTCTCTAAAATATGTGCATATACAAATCTGACCATTATGTTTGTAACCAAAAAAATATTGGATATCCAGTCTGCATAAGGAATGGGTCTTATGAAACCAACATCTAGAATTTTCTTTAACTCAGTTTTGACTAACAAAGCAATGTGAGGATGCATCTTTCTTAATTTCTATTTTACTGGCTTTACGTTTGGAAATAGTGACAAGTGATGCAATACTAGCTCTAGAACCAAACCTAGCATGTCAACATAAGAGAAAGAAAATTTAATCTATCGTTCTTTGAAAAACTCAATAAAATATTCTCTTTCCTCAAGTGAAAGAGACTTGGCCAGATATATATTCTTAAGAGTATTTTCATCTCCTAGATTTACTGCTCATGTTTCCTCTGCTAGCAAGGATGACTTTTCTTCCTCTAAGGGGAGGAGGTCTAACTTTCCATCCTCTGGCGCCTCAGAGATGTTTTCACCAAAAGATAGTCCTTTATTTTTACTTTTTTATGGTCAAAAAGTATCTTTTGATGAACTACAATTGATTTTATATTTGAAATCATTTAGTTGATGATCAACCGAGTTACAGATGTGATGATAGACATTAATCAGTTAATGTATTGTCATTGATGTCAAGTTATTTGAGTATCAATAATGGTAACAAACATCTATTATGGATTGAATATTTGGAATAAAAAAAATTTATATGGTCAGTAATTGAAGAGTTTTGTATACACTGAGTCAGAATAGTGGACACCGAGTAAACATAGTGTATACCGAGCAAGGTATCACTGATGCATCACGGTATTGACCGAGTAAAATAAAACTGAAGGCTGACTAAAATGATGAGCTGGAAATTGTTTATAGTTTCAAGGTAATTGATAATGTTTTTTATGTTGGTAAAATGACTATGAAAATTCAAGATGATCAGATGAAAGAGATTGAAACGCGTTTTTGACACAACTGCTGAGGAAGGTTTAAGTGGCAAAATCAATGATGGAGATCAAGAAGAAAAATATAAGGATCAAAATTAAATGAGTTATGATATCTATATAAGAGACAAGAGATTCATTATGAATCATACATGAAAACATGCACATGCATGTTGCTGAAGAGATTAACTTCACGCATGACTGATCAAACTAGTTGAAGACAGAACTGAGAAATTCTGCAGACAACACCGAGTGACAAGAAAGAGTATTTACCGAGAAGAATAAAGTATTATGAATCAGAGGGACTAAAGTGATTATTGATCAGAGGTATTATGTACTTAGCCTAGATATGAAAATCTATAAATAGAGTTGTATTTGAGTCAGATCATTACTGTATCAGTTTAACCATTGTTACAGAAAAATCTCTTAACCGAGTAGGACTTAACAGTATTTACTATGACATTTAATGAATGTTGATTGTTTTCTTGTTGACCTCATAGTGAATGATTGGTCAAGGGAGAACTATTAGTGATAAATCCTCTAACCAGGTCACACCTAACAGTGTGCATTGTAACCTTTAACAAGGTTGGCTCTTTACCGAGCTGACTTTAGAAGAGTGAATTATTTTGGGTTACCGGTCCCAGGTGGTTTTTCCCTTAGCAAGGTTTCCATGTTAAAAATCTATGTGTTAATGTGTATGGATGTGTTGGATCATTATTTTTCTTTACACATTCCTTTATATGCATTGATTGGTAATCACAGTATTGATTTACTGCTACTTGGTAGATAAGTTTGTAGATGAGTTTGAAATTAAGTTTGAGATCATAGTTCATATTTCACTGAGTTTATTTATATGTTTGAAATTGTTTTTATATACATTTGAGAGTATTTGGGACTGTAGTATAGTTGGCACTAACTGATTCACCCCCTCTCAGCTATCTAACAAATGGTATTAGAGCATACAATGCTTAGAAGGAAATTTTTAAAGGACTTAAGCTAAAGATCACAAGATGTATAAGAAAGATGTGCCTAAGATGAACAAGGAAAAATTCTCAACATGGAAGAGCATAATGAGACTATATCTGTCAGGGATTGGAAATTATGTCATGCAATACCTGGTTACCGAGTTCACCTTGTAGACGTCTAAAAACATCCTTGTATTAATTTAATTAATATCCCTGTAACATTATAATTAATTTTAAATAATTATTTGTATTTGTTATGTTCTTCTATATATTTAATTAAATTTATTTAATTAAATATGATTTACCTTCTATAGTATTTAAATTTAATTTAAATACTATCCCCTTTCTAATGTATTAAATTTTATTTAATACACGGCCTCCATAAATCCCGTTTTAAATAAATTTTAATTTATTTATTCCTCACATTTTCTAACAATCTTCTAAACCTTGATTAATTTAAATTTAATTTAAGTTAGTCTTAAATCCTACCTAGAAACCTACCCTACCACCCATCACTCTCATCCTAACAAAGTTATTTGCTAATTAATCCCACTTATTAGACTAAAAATGTGATTTCTAAACCTTTTTAGTGCTAATGGGTTTCTCACACATGTGTGAGAAACCCATCCCAAGGAAGTCACCCAAATTCCATAAATGTAGCCACCTTTTTGTCCCCCACTCCATTCTCAAGGGTTTGCTCACACATGTGTGAGCAACCTTGAGCCACTCAAAGCTTAAAGGCTTGTGTTGACTTTTTGCATAGCTTGTCCTCTTGCCCTTGTGTCCTCTATGTGGCATCTATGTGGATGCAACATGTGCTCCACCTCATCCAAACCCTTCATTTCTCTCCAAAAATCTATAAATAGCGGCTCTTTCCAAGAGCAAAGCATCCATTATTTTTGCATTGTTATCATGCTAGTTTAGCTCTTGATTTATTTAAACATTTAACATTTTAGTTAATTTTAAGTTTGAATCCATTAAGATATTACATGTTAGGAATAATGGTAAATTAATCTTGAATCATGCATATCATTCTAGCTTAGTTTTTACATTTGCATTATCATCTTGGTGAAGGCTCGAGACAAGTTCCTGATACTTGTTCTTGAGCTCTTTATCATATCTATCAACTTGAATTTTGAATCATCACTCAATCATTGTGCGATTTAGTTTTATTGTGTTGGGATAGCACACCTACATTACTCTCTAAAAGAAAATCAACAAGGCTTGGTTGCACTTTTTGGCTCATTGGAGGTTGTGGTGTAAAGTTCTTGTCATTTTTGAATCTTTCATTTGAATATGCTAACCCTTGTTGGATTTAATGGCTAATATTTGTGTTTGCATGTTTTAGTGTTTTCTTTGGACAAGTAACTTTATATCACATACATTTTGGCACGCCCGGTGGGAGCCACATCCCTTATTTGTTCAAAAATTTCAAAATTTACACATTTTTCCATGATTCTAGAAAAGTGCTTCGTAGATTCATCTCCACTCTGAGATTACTGTCTGCGTTTCCAGACTGCCATCTACGCAGATCATTGTATCCACCCTGGAATTGTCGTCTATGCTTAAAAACTGTCTTCTACACAAAATGATTGTCTACACTTAAAAACTATCATTTGCGCAGATCATCGTCTGAGTAGATTACCGTCTTCGACCTGTCATTGTCATCTCAGAATTTCTTGCATTTTAAACTAGTTCTGAGAGATGAGTATTTATTGAATTATTTCTTGAGAATTCTTATGTATGCTTCAGACCAATTTCAGCACCAAGTCTATATCTAAAATATATCATTTAAGTATAAGAATTAAGATATATTTTAAATATATACTTCCAGGATATTTGAGAGTGGTTTAAGCTTCATAGGAGTTAAGATTCAGATTCTAGTTTTTGAGGTTTTTTAAGAAATTTTAGACTTAGTCAAATTTCATGAATCAACATATTGTCTCTAGCATGATTCTAGTGGACTATTGATTGTAACCTCATGTATCCACCTTGTCACAAAAGACTTTTTTTGTTGATTACAAGTGTTACTAATCTATTTGCCTTTTTGCAACATTTCAGGGTTAAAGACTTTAAAGATTACTAATATTTTCATGTAGGTTTCCTTGAATTTTAATGGATTTTGGGAATGAATTTGTATGCTTTAAACACTATTCTTTGAATGCATATTGCTTAAAGGAATCAAACACATCTAATCTTGAATACATAAGGGAATGAACCTCACAAAATCTTGAATGACTTAAGGAAAAACAATCACACCTTTCTTACATGCTTTCCTTCTTAATATGTGGAAAATAAATTGAACTTCCATGATTAGCCATACTATTTTTTCTTTTTCTTAGGTAGAAAACACTTAATTATTCTAATTAGGTTCAATTAGGAAAATGAACTCTTCTTGGTGTGTTTGAAGAAGTGTTTTTCAACACTTCTTTCAAGCTATTTGTCATTAGATAGATCCCTTAATTTACATGATGCTATGATTAAACTATAGTCATATCCTCTCCCCTACCTTCGTGGAACTTGGGTGAAGAGAAAGCATAACTTAATCTAGCTTCTAGAGAGGCATGTCTAGATGGTGTGTTTCCCCTTTATAGGACGACCTCAAACTGGTAAATACCTTGATCGATATAGAAATGAGACACTGAAGAAAAACTTGTCTCAATCCCACCAAGCTCAGGCATGTTGTGTGTATGATAGTTTGGATCAGGTGAATAGTGCCTAAGGAGTTGACATGGTCCACTAGAGACCTAAGTGTCTCACATATGTACACACTGATTAAGGGGACACCATAGATCTTACTGGCAATTGTTAATTAGAAGCCTACCCAATTCACCTCCAAACAATGACTTATTATAGTGCAAGGGGAGGGAATATTCCCCCCCCCAAGATTCCCTTTATACATGTCCTAGGGTATTGTGTTGCGAAAGAGATTTTTGTAGCACGATAACAATACCTGAAAAAAGGCAAAAACATGGGCGCCCTTCCGGGGGTGACAGTGCTGTGTGAGCCAAAGGAATACCAAGCAATAGGCCTATAATATTTCATGCGAAGATAATTCCTTAAGGTAGCTACTATTTGTACTGTCTTCGTTGTGTTAAACCATGTAAAAACATAAGTGGCTTGAAAGAGTCACTTGAACATACACAAATGAGATATCAAAATTCTCCAAAGTCACAATTGCTTTTCTCCTGCAAGGTTGCTTTGTCCCTTCTAGGACTATTTTCAAACATGTGTCTTCAATAGCTATCATTTATGCCCAGAATCCAAGTCAAGGTATACTTAGTGTAGTCAATGCCTTTTGATGTATGTTGAAAATCAGTTCTTGCCAATGTACAAATTGACCTAAAATGTCTAAAATCAGCTAGAATCCTACATTGTCATCTCCACATCAACCCATTTTTTCATCATCATCATACTTCTTATCCTAATCACCTCTTTCAAGTCATTTTTATTCTTCTCAATCATTCTAATCATTCCATCCTAAACATCCATAATCTTCCTAATCCTCATCCTAATCATCCCTCTAATCCACATCAACATCCTCTTTCTTAATCCAATCTAATCATTCATCTTCCTCCAACCTAATCCAATCATCATTATTCTAATCCAATCCACTTGTCAACCTCATATCATTCTATCCAATCTTAATCCAATTCATCTTCCTCTTCACCGAAAACCAATCACACCTTAATTATTTCCCTGTCTTCAAACATCCCCCATTCATATTTCAAAGTTCATACATTCTTACTTCAAAATCTTCATTCACATCACCTTATAATTCCAATTTTCATAAAATCTTCTACTTCTTGGTGTAGGAACACCATCATAATCTTTGAAATTTAATCCCGATTATCTTGATTAACCCACATCCAACCATAGTCAAGATTAACCCACATCAAATCAAACTTCACCTTTCACACCTTCATCAAGATTTTCATCTCAAATATTAGGTTGAAATATTTATCAAAGTATTGCATAAACCCTCATCATTAGCAAGAATCTATTTGAATCATATTACTTTGAGAACATCAGTCTGTCTCAAGCAGTTAATTCTCTTAGTCATATCCTAATTTTCTTGGGATCATCAGTCTATCTGCAAGTACAAGAATATATCATCATCCAAATCAATCCTTTATTTGGGTCTTGTTTCACCTAGGTTTGTCTCAAACCTTTAAATCTAAGTCCAAATCCAAATCAAATCATATCTAACCTTGAGGCTCTACCCTCATATCTAATCAATCAAAATCAATCAAATCAAAATCCTTGAGGCCATGCACTCTTAAATCAAAACAAATTCCAATATTTCTCCTAATTCCTAAGTTCATATTTCATCCATCCTTAAATATTCCACTTCATCCACTCTTAATCTAAATCTTCATTCGCATCATATTCTAAACCAATTCCAAAACCCCTCATTCGTACATCATGAATATGGATTGGTTTCAAAAAAAGGTTGAGGACTTTAACGTGCTAAACCCTACTCCTCAAACTATATCTGCAATCTAGCCCACATACCAAATCAATCCTCAACACATCATATTCAATCCCAATTCATCTATCATTTCTTATCCTTCCTCTACCTTTGACAAGGGAAATCCATCTCAGTATTCCTCACCAACACATGATTCCCTCCATAGTCACCTTTCCCAAGAAATCCAAGAAATTCAAAAAATTGTCCTCCATATAAAAAATGAAAAAAATTTCCCTTGATATAATCCTATACCTCCATACAATATTAATCCTCCAAATCCTACATCATCCCCATCTCACACTACCTTTTCCATTGACTGGATCCAAGGACTAGCAGAAAAGTATAAATCTCCACATCAAGTTGTGCAATCACCCCAAGTCATGAAGCCATCGCCATCCCTTCCAAATCAAGAAATACCTCAATCTCATAAGCCTCATGAGTCTTCCATCACTCCATCTACCCTAGGCAGGTATCTTCCATCTCTCCATTATATCAAACTTAAAGCTTCCACTCCATCCATCACACCATCCCCATAAGTCATAAAACATCAAGACCCTATTCCAAAGCATGCAAACATGGATTCCTCTCCTCTAGATCTAAGAATTCCCTCATCTCATGACCCCTCTCCATATTTTTACACCTCTCTAGGTGAAGATTCTAACCTTCCATACCAAGAGCCCCTTGCCTTTCTTATTTCTACTCATGATCCTATTGCTAATCTAGAGCAAGACATTTCTTATACCTTCCCATTCGAAGATTCTAGCCTTCCATCTGAAGATCCCCCTCATGATCCCATCTATAATCAATATCAAGACATCTCTTGCATTTAATCTACTAATAATTACCCTCCATGTCAAGATAAAATTGCTCTATCTCATGATTCCATCCCCTCCACTCCATTGCATGATCACCTTCCATCCCATGATCCCATCACCCCTTTCATTCCACCACATGTTCCTCCCCAAATTCAAGGTAAAATTACCCCTTTAACTTTATGTCATGATCCCAATCCTACACAAAATCTGATTGCACCTATCCAATCCACCCATAAACCTCATACATCTAATCTCGGTTCCTCTACCTTTATCCAACATGGCTTCCTTCAAAAGCCTATCATCCCATCACATGGACTTGTATCTTGAGTTCAAAGTAATAAGTATTCCCTTGAAAAAGGATGTCTCAAGATGTTGGTACACCTTCTACACCTCCATTCAAATATCCCCATCATCCATTTTCCAAATCCATTTTGGGCCCTTATTTTCCAAACACCATCCCTTCCTCATCCGCATCCATTTTGGGTCCTTATGCACAAAACCATAATCCATCATGCCTTCCATCCATTTTGGGTCCTTACATACCTCCACCCCCCATATCCAATTCCACCATCACATCACCTCAAATACCTAAGCAAGATCAACAAAGGCACACATCCTTGAATTCCTTCCAACATTTACTCTTCATTATTGCATCCATAAAATCTCCACACCATCTATCCTTGTACATCCATACCCTATCTAATGGAAGAAAATTGGATGCCGAAGCTAAAATGCATAAAGCCATAAATCCACAAAAATTCAAGGATCAACATGTCACATCTAAAAGACATGATCAAGAAAATAAAAAAATGAACCAAACGAAAGAAAAATTTAGAAGGCCACAAAGGCTCAAAAAGAAAAATAAATTTATGTGGATTCCAAAGCTACTCATTGAAACAATGTATATAAAAGAAAAATCAAACTTGGCATCCAAACTTATTAATTCACACTCTACTCCTCCAATACTCCATCTCCCTTCAAGGTTTGCACCAATGATTATCTTTCCAAATCCTTCATCTATTTATTCACCATTCTTCCAACCTTCCATTCATTATCTACAAATCCTTCCCCATCCTTCCATCCCATTAATCCAACCTTACACATAAACCCTTATCCACCCTCCATATCCCCCATCTGTTCATCTCCCTTATACAATCCCACCAACATCTATGAGCATATATATAAAATGCCTTAGTACAATATATATATTTATAATATATTGAAAAAATCATCATCTTTGTGAAAACCTGGCAAACAGGCACCTTGACGATACAAAAAAAAAGTGGACATATCAAGGGATACCATCCATGCAACTAGATGCTTGAGTCCCTTTACAATCTTCCTTATCATGTATTCATTATCTTCCAAATCCACTCATATATCCTCATCCCCTTGCACTCTATACTTGGGGGCAAGCTCCATCCATACTGTTCTACCATACATCCACTATCCATCGCCTTACCCATACATCCTCCTTTTCCCATCTTTGATCTTGACTATCACATCCATTTCATCGATCTATATACACCTACCATTTTCCTCATTCACCATTCATCCACTATTTTTGATCTTGACATCCTATCCATTCCCTCTATCCACATCCTTTATGTTACTTAGTCATTATTCATCCACCATTCATAATCCTACATTAGTCCATCCTCCTTCCCATATCTTTGATCTTGGTTATCCCATCCATTTCTTCCCTATATTATCCATTATCCCATTCCATTAATAGCCTCCTTATCATATCCCCTATCTTAATCATATCCTCCATCTTATATCCCTTATCCAATTCCATGCCACTTTCATGTCCTTGTTCTTGCTTAAAAGAACTAGGGGCACTTAAACATCCATACATGATTTGGAAAATACAAGTCTTTATCCCCTCCATACACCTAATTTATATACTATCCATCCATCTCTCCACCCTTCCTCCTCCCACCTCTAGTGTGGTGCTCTCTTTGCAACATAGTCCTTGTTTCCTACTCCGTTTATTCCCTCCACTCACATCCCTTACATATTATTCTTTTATTTCGTGCATCCTTTATTCCCTATCTTCCCATCCTTCATTTTCCTACTACTAGTGTGGGGCATTTCACTCCTTTACCACATATTTCTTGAATCTCCATCCTTTCATCCCGCATTCTGTATCCATCCATTCAATATTACCTATCCATACATTCCATTCATCTATCTCCTATCCAAGCCATCTCTCTTCACCATTCTTCGATTCTCCCTTGTCATTGGTCCTAATCCATCTTATCCTTCATCCATCTCCCATATTCAATTCTATCCAATTCATTTACCTTCTTATCCAATCCATTCATATTCCCTTCTATCTAATCTACTTATCTTCTAATTCAATCCACTTATCTTCCCTTATATCTAATTCATTTATCTTCTAATCCAATAATTTTCTCTTCCAAATCCATTTTATCTAATTCCTCTTATCTTCCTTCCTATCCAACACAATCAATTCATCTTTCTTCCATCCTAATTCAATCCATCTTACCCTCTAATCTCATTTTATCCAATCATGTTCCTCACCATCTAATCACATGCTATTCTACCCATTCTAATCTTATCGAATTGAGCTTCACCCCATCACACTGATCTTTTTCTAGACACCATGATCACAAATGTTTTCATCAAATCAACATACTGATTGATTTTCTCAGCATTTATTCCATTCACGAGCAATTGCCAGCAAATTCCCGTTTCAACATCTATCGATCTTTTTCCCATTAGGATGCATCCTTCCGGTGTCGGCTTACCAATCACTCATCACATCAATTTCGTTCATGGAAGGAACTCTTAGACTGAATGACTGCTTGGTCATGATACTTTTTTGTTGATTTTATCTTTGTGTTTCAGTATACCCTACTCACGATTGCCTCGATCTTCAATATCTTGGTGTATCTTGGATGGTGTATATTGGAATACGTATCATTTGTAGAATAATTTGTTTGTGGGTACTTTAGTGCATTTTTGTTGGTCGTGCAGTTATGGTTATGGGGGCACCATCTCGTGCACTTCCACCGAGTCCCTAATCCAGACTTATGTGTATCATGGCTTCCTCATGAGTGTCACTACATTAGTTCCACCATGATTGTTGATCTACATCTATGCTCCTAAATCTACCTTGTTTGTCTGAGATTCTAGTCCATGCAAAGGAACCTTGTCACTTGTGTTTTCTAACACATTGTGCATACCTCCTCTTGCAGAATCAAACTAGGGTGTGCTCTCCAACAATAACACAATTCAATCTAAAAAATATCATGTAGTTAGGTTGCATTTGTTAGTTTCATTTAGTCTTCTTGCAATCTTCATTATGAGGCTCCTTTTATTCACTATTCCCCCATCCCGATTGGGGCATCATGTTCCCGATCTCGCCTAGGTCTACCTTGACCCCCCAAGGAAGCGTCTTGTGACACCACCTAATTTACCCCTTTTCTCTCTTCTTCCTCTCTTCTTCCTTTTTTCGAGAAAATTCCACAATTTTTTTTTTTTTTGTTATTTTCTTGAGGGGGCATCATCTCATCTCCCACCATAATTAATTTTATCTCTTGGGCATCTTATTTTCTTTTTTCTTTGACGCGACGCCATCTTTGACGCCACATCAAAGAGGGGAAAAATGTAGATGTCTAAAAACATCCTTGTATTAATTTAATTAATATCCCTGTAATTGTTGTCAATCAGGATTGCACCTATAGTTGGATGCAGAATCTAGCCATCATGTTGAAACATGGAAACATTCTCCTAGGTGGTTTAGAGAATGAATCTCCAGATTCTAGGCCACTTCCTATTGTATTTGGAATATAACCTAATAACGAATCTTTATGGTTTTGGGGAAAAGGAGAAAGAGAAATTAAAAAATGTAAAAGACTAATTACGAAAGGTGATACACCAAAGATGAATGCAGATTTATTAGAATTTGCAAGACTGTGCTTATAAAACACACACTACTGAGTTCTGTTATTGCTTTCACTCCTCAATACCTAGGATAGTTCAAAATTCCTTATTAGGGTTTGGTACCACTAATAGCAGGAATTCAACCAACAAACAGATAACTCTCTGCAAAAGGTCAATTCTTTAAACCTAGAATAGGAATTTGTATCAATTCACTAATCTATGTTTAAAATGGATATACACTTAATTGCAGAAAAAACTTGAAAAAGGATAAATGCAACAAAACTCAGAAAATATATGTGAATGAAAAGCCAGCTTTATTATCTCCAAAATCTACAAGAATGGATACAAAATGCATAAAAAGGGGGTATAAGAACAAATTGTTTATTAAAAGCCTCTTTTCACCCAATTTTGAACCTTTTACAATGAATAAGAAGTCTGAATATATAGCCTCTAAGGCTAATCTCAAAAATGAGTACACCCCTAAAAAGGTGCTCTAAACAGATAGATCCCCTCATTTTTAGGCCCACATGATGCCTACAATGTAGCTTTCAAAAACCCCTCCAAAATTTTAGCCCAATCCCTAAATTTAAGGCATAATTGATGCCAAAAATTAAGCCCTTAAGGCTAATTTCGAAAATGACTTCCCCAATGTTGGCATCTTTAAAATATATATTTACGACAATATTACCAACCCTTTCTACTAATATAAAATCATCCTCCTAAACTTATATCTCCTAATGTTGATATATTTTTTTTATTTACATCTTTTTTTTAAATATATCAACATGTTACAAAAACCCCTCCACCGATATAAAAATTATCACCTTAATGTTTGGTATTTAAAACATTACCAACATATAACAAAAAATACACATATCCTAACCCTCATATAAAAAAAACCCTAACCCTATCAAAACCGACACCATACCCTATGGTCAACATGACCCCCATTCAAACAATTTGTTTTTGCTATGGTATGTGATGAGGGTGTCATGACATCTTAATGGGGTCCTCGTACATTGTAGTTCGACAGAGGTATTTACTCCACTCTCACAGCGGACTCCAAATCTTATTCAACTTTTGGAAAGGTATTATTTTTGGTTATTTTGTTTTTACATTCTGTAGTTTTGGGGAATAAGTTAGGGTTTCTTTGTTGTTGAGCACCACCATACTAGGGATTTCTACAATTTCTTATTGCTTTCTTGGCTTCCCTACTTTTCACCATGCAATTTGGAGTCTCTTATTTGATATCTGGAGTGTTGCTGGAATTTTTTCACTCTTTGAGTTTAACTGTTTTTTAAAACAATGAGTTTGAGTTCCTCTTATCCCGCGTGCCCTCTTTAACTGGAGTTGACTCACCATGATTCAAGTTTTGACTGGAAGCTGCCTTATTATTATTGAAGTTACTCTAATGTTTCCATAGAACTTAGGCTCTCAATACTGCCGCTAGATCTTAACTGGAGTCCTCTTTCAGTGTGCGGGCTTTCTTTGTAACTCGGGTTCTCCACTGCGGCTTGTATGTTCTTTGACTGGCGCTGCCTATTGATTCTTTTAGTTGATGTGGATATTTCTAAAGTTTACAGCCATGAATAATGGCGCTTTGCATGTATCTTTGCAAGAAGCTTGGGCTTTAGCAGTTAGAACTCGGGCTCTCCATCGTAGTTGCATACTACAATCTTGAAGATAAGCTACTTCTTTCTTTTGTTCATTTCATCTTTGCATACTGGTTACGGTGAGTTTGTAAATGATTTTTTTGAAGAATCCATGAATGCTGATGAAATGGTGAAACAATGGAAAGAATGCTCTGCATTTTATAAATAAAATTTCAACTCGAGCTTCTTCTCACCAATTTATGTCTGTAGTATTTGTTCTCCTTTTCTGTCTGTAACATATATCAAACTTCTGTTGATCTTGAATCGGCCTCTATGTTGCTGTTTAATGATTCCTTCATTGTTGTATGTAGTCTTTACTGTATGGAGACCATGTTGTTATACTGTAGGTTGTCATTACATGCATGTCTTCTTTGTTCAAATCTGTTGTTATCATTTTTCATGCATGCTATGGATTATGTAACCATTAATGTCAATGAATCGACTCTTCAATGTGTTTGATACTACTATTATAATACATGAAATATGTTGTCCTCTCTCATTGAACATGCTAACAGTGATTATCCTGTTGGAACCCTCTCTCTTTGTTGAAAATGAGTTACTCTCTGCTATATAATGTCACCCTTATATGCTTTAAACATTACTACTGGATGTTAATCTACTGTTGACTTGGCTCTTACCTGTTGTCTTGTATTGAGACTATAACCTAGCTGATATTGTGACTCCTTCATTCAAGGTCTCTCTTAAAGCACGATAATAACATCATAAAACATAAAACATCCTCTTTCTATTGAGGCCTGTGAGCATTTCTTTGAGCTGAGAAATATTTATATGTTTTCCATGCATCAGTTGCTTCCACCTTGTGCTTTGTCTGTATTGATCACTGTCTGAATACTTTAAATATGTAGTTTCTTTGTGTAGACAATAGAAGTTAACAACATGTAAATACACTGTAGTAATGTTACTTCTATATATGCATATAACAGCATCACTGTACTCCCATTTTTTTTATTGCAATCAATCATTTATTTCCTTTACTGCACATCTCTTTGCATATGCACTATTTTCAAAACTGCATCTTCATATGCACACAACTCACATTGATATTACTATAGTTTAATCATTTTTCTTGCACATACTTTAGATTGCTCTTATTACTTGCATAGTTTGAACATTGTCACATGTTTATGAGGTTCGAGCATGGGCTCGTGACACTCATAAACAAGTTTTAAATATAGCAAAGGGTTTCATAAATATATGTCTTTTTGATGTTATTATTCTGTCAATGTAAATGCACACCTTTCTATTGCATTGATATCATCGGTTAATATGCAGTTCAGGGAGTATGACTAATGTATTGTATTCTTTAGTGAACTATGTATTGCTTGGATCCAATTGGATCTAACATCTTTTCCTCCATGATGATGCAGGAAACAGGACCAACATAAGACCTAGGATGTAGGACAGACAGAGACAAGACCAAGACATGAAGACTTCAGATGACGCAGAAGAACAACTCCAGAAACTAGAAGACCTCGTAAAGGAAATACATAGATCCCTATACTTCATCATTCTTCTCTCTTACTTTCTTTTTTTCATATGTCCTCTAAGTTTCAGTATGCAAGATGTAACCTTGAAGGAACACTTGTCTAATACATTCAATTTGAATGCACAATGTAATGATCATTTATGATTTTGAAAGTTTGAAACTGATCAATACTTAGAGTACAATTGAAAATTTGATAATATGAATGTAATAGCAATGTATGCATCTTTATTAGCTGAACAGTAATGTTAAAGAGACGTATCTTTATGCAAATTTTTACTGTTTCTGATTTCTATCCCGCATGTAAAAAATTTGGGTAACAGTAACATTATAGTTAATTTTAATTAATTAATTTTATTTGTTATGTTCTTCTATCTATTTAATTAAATTTATTTAATTAAATACAATTCACCTTCTATAGTATTTAAATTTAATTTAAATACTATCCCCTTTCTAATTTATTAAATTTTATTTAATACATGGCCTCCATAAATCCCCTTTTAAATAAATTTTAATTTATTTATTCTTCACATTTTCTAATAAAATTCTAAACCTTGATTAATTTAAATTTAATTTAAGTTAGTCTTAAATCCTACCTAGAAACCTACCCTACCACCCATCACTCTCATCCTAATAAAGCTATTTGCTGATTAATCCCACTTATTAGACTAAAAAGGTGATTCATATACCTTTTTAGTGCTAATGGGTTTCTCACACATGTGTGAGAAACCCATCCCAAGGAAGTCACCCAACTTCCTTAAATGTAGCCACCTTTTTTACCCCTACTCCATTCTCCAAGGTTTGCTACACATGTGTGAGAAACCTTGAGGCACTCAAAACTTAAAGGCTTGTGTTGACTTTTTGCATGGCTTGTCCTCTTTCCCTTGTGTCCTCTATGTGGCATATATGTGGATGCCACATGTGCTCCATCTCATCCAAACCCTTCCCTCCAAAAATCTATAAATAGAGGTTCTTGCCAAGAGTAAAGCATTCATTATTTTTGCATTGTTATCATGCTAGTTTAGCTCTAGATTTCTTTAAGCATTTAGAAATTTAATTCATTTTAAGTTTGAATCCATTTAGATATTACATGTTAGGAATAATGGTAAATGAATCTTGAATTATGCATAACATTCTAGCTTAGTTTTACATTTACATTATCATCTTGGTGAAGGCTTGAGAAAGTTTCTGATACTTATTCTTGAGCTCTTTATCATATCCATTAGCTTGCATTTTTAATAATTGCTTAATCATAGTGGGATTTAGTTTTATTGTATTGGGAGAGCACACCCACATTCCTCTCTAAGAAATCAACAAGGCTTGGGTGCACTTGTTTGACTCATCGAAGGTTGTGGTGTAAAGTTCTTGTCATTTTTGAATCTTTCATTTGAATATGCTAACTCTTGTTGGATGTAATGGCTAATCTTTGTGTTTGCATGTTTTAGTGATTTCTTTGGACAAGTAACTTTATATCACATACACTTTAGCATGCTCGGTGGGAGCCACGTCCCTTATTTGTTCAAAAATTTCAAAATTTTCACATTTTTTCGCGATTCTACAAAGGTGCTTCCCAGAGCCGTCTCTGCTCTGAGATTACCGTTTGTGTTTCTAGACTATCATCTGCGTAGATCACCGTCTCTGCCCTAGAATTTCCATCTGCACTTAAAAACCGTCATTTGTGTAGAACGACTGTTTGCGCTTAAAAACTACCATTTGCGTAGAACTCTGCCGTCTACACAGATCGTCGTCTGAGAAGATTGTTATCTACGACCTGTCATTGTCGTCTCCAAAATTCTTGCATTTAAAACTAGTTCTGAGAGATGAGTATTTATTGAATGATTTCTTGAGAATTCTTATGTATGCTTTAGACCAATTTCAACACCAGGTCTATATTTAAAATATATCATTTAAGTATAAGTGACATATTTACCTTTCTTATACTTTAAGATATATTTTAAATATATACTTCCAAGATTTTTTAAAGTGGTTTTAGCTTCATAGGAGTTAAGATGCAGATTCTAGTTTTTGAGGGTTTTTAAGAAATTTTAGACTTAGTCAAATTTCAGGAATCAACATATTGTCTCTAGCATGATTCTAGTGGACTATTGATTGTAACCTTATGTATCTACCTTGTCATAGAAGACATTTTTTTTTTTTGTTGATTTCAAGTGCTACTAATCTGTTTGCCTTTTTGCAGCATTTCAGGGTTGAAGACTTTAAAGATTACTAATATTTTCATGCAGGTTTCCTTGAATTTTAATGGATTTTGGGATTGTATGCTTTAAACACTAGTCTTTGAATGCATTTTTCTTAAATGAATTAACCACATATAATCTTGAATACATAAGGGAATGAACCTCACAAAATCTTGAATAACTTAAGGCAAAATAATCACACCTTTCTTACATGCTTTTCTTCTTGATGTGTGGAAAATAAATTATACTTGAATGCTTAACCATACTATGGTGTCTTTTGCTTAGGTATAAAACACTTAATTATTCTAATTAGGTTCAATTAGATAAATGAACTCTTCTTGGTGTGTTTTAAGAAGTGTTTTTCAACACTTCTTTCAAACTATTTTTCATTAGATAGATCCCTTAATTTACGTGATGCTATGATTAAACTATAGTCGTATCCTCTCCCCTCACCTTCGTGGAACTTGGGTGAAGAGAAAGCTTAGCTTAATATAGCTTTTAGAGAGGCATGTCTAGAGGGTGTGTTTCCCCTTTAGAGGATGACCTCAAACCAATAAATACCCCAGTCGGTATAGAAATGAGACACTAAACAAAAACTTGTCTCAATCCCACCAAGCTTGGGCGTGTTGTGTGGATGATAGTTTAGATCGAGTGAATAGTGGGTAAGTAGCCGACATGGTCCACTAGAGACTTAAGTGTCTCATATGCGTACAAACCAATTGGGGGGACACCACAGATCTTACTAGCAATTGTTAATTAGTAGCCTACCCGATTCACCTCCGAACGGTGACTTATTATAGTACAAGGGGAGGGAAGATTCTCCCCCCAAGATTCCCATACATGTGTCCCAGGGTATTCTGTTGTGAAAAAGATTATCGTAGCACGGAAACAATGACTGGAAAAAGGAAAAAACATGGGCGCCCTTCCAGGGGTGACACTATTTTGTGAACCAAAGGACTACCAAGCAATGGGCCTATAATATTTCATCTGAAGCCAATTCCTTAAAGTAGCTACTATTTGTACTATCTTTGTTGTTTTAAACCATGTAAAAGCATAAGTGGCTTGAAAGAGTCACTTGAACATACACAAAAAAAATATCAAAATTTTATCATTTCTTGTCTTCAGCAAGGTTGCTTTGTCCCTTCCAGGACTATTTTAAAATATGTGTCTTTAATAGCTGTTAGTTATTTCCAAAATCTGAGTCAAGGTATACTTACTGTAGTCAATGCCTTTGATGTATGTTGAAAATCAGTTCTTTCCAATGAAAAAATTGACCTAAAATATCCAAAATTAGTCAGAATCCTACATTTTCATCTCCACATCAACCCACTTCATCATCATCATCATCATACTTCTTATCCTAATCACCTCTTCCAAGTCATTTTTATTCTTCTCAATCATTCTAATCATTCAATCCTAAACATCCACAATATTCCTAATCCTCATCCTAATTATCCCTCTAATCCACATCAACATCCTCTTTCTTAATCTAATCTAATCATTCATCTTCCTCCAATCTAATCCAATCATCATTCTTCTAATCCAATCCACTTGTCAACCTTATATCATTCTATCCAATCTTAATCTAATTCATCTTCCTCTTCACCCAAAACCAATCACACCTTAATTATTCCCTTGTCTTCAAACATCCCCCATCCATCTTTCAAAGTTAATCCATGCTTACTGCAAAATATTCATTCACATCACCTTCTTATTCCAATTTTCATAAAATCTTCTACTTTTGTCTTAGGAACACCATTACAATCTTTGGACTTTAATCTCAGTTATCTTGATTATCCCACATCCAACCATAGTCAAGATTAACCCTCATCAAATCAAACTTCATCTCCTTCATCAAGATTTTCATCTCAAATCTTAGGTTGAAAGATTTATCAAATTATTGCATAGACCCTCATCATTAGCAATAATCTATTTGAATCATATTTCTTTGATAACATCAGTCTGTCTCAAGTAGTTAATTCTCTTAGTCATATCCTATTTTTCTTGGGATCATCAGTCTATATCCAAGTAGAAGAAGATATCATCATCCAAATCAATCCTTTGTTTGCACCATCATAGGGTCTTTTTTCACCTAGGTTTGTCTCAAACCTTTAAATATAAATCCAAATCCAAATCAAATCAAATCCAACCTTGAGGCTTTACCCTCATATCTAATCAATCAAATTCAATCAAATCAAAATCCTTGAGGCCATGCGCTCTTAAATCAAAATAAATTCCAATCTTGCTCCTAAGTCCTAAGTTCATATTTCATCCATCCTTAAGTCTTTCATTTCATTCACTCTTAATCTAAATCTTCATCCGCATCATATTCTAAACCAATTCCAAAACCCCTCATTCGAACATCTTGAATATGGATTGGTTTCACAAAAAGGTTGAGGACTTTAACGTGCTAAACCCTACTCCTCAAACCATATCTCCAATCCAACCCACATACAAAATCAATCCTCAACACATCATTTTCAATCCCAATTCATCTATCATTTCTTATCCTTCCTCTACCTTTGACAAGGGAAATCCATCTCAGTATTCCTCACCAACACATGATTCCCTCCATAGTCACCTTGCCCAAGAAATCCAAGAACTTCAAAAAATTGTCCTCCATATAAAAATTGAAAAATATTTTCCTCCATCTAATCCTATACATCCATATAATCATAATCCTCCAAATACTACATCATCCCCATCCCACACTACCTTTTCCATTGACTAGATCCAAGGACTAGCAGAAAAGTATAAATCCCCACATCAAGTTGTGCAATCACCCCAAGTCATGAAGCCATCTCCATCCCTTCCAAATCAAGACATACCTCAATCTCATAAGCCTCATGAGTCTTCTATCACTCCATCTACCCCAAGCAGGTATCTTCCATCTCTCCATTCTGTCAAACTTAAAGCTTCCACTCCATCCATCACACCATCCCCATAAGTCATAAAACATCAAGACCCTATTCCAAAGCATGCAAACATGGATTCCTCTCCTCTAGATCTAAGCATTCCCTCATCTGATGACCCCTCTCCATATTTTGACAACCCTCGAGGTGAATATTCTAGCCTTCAATAAAAAGATCCCCTTGCCTTTCTCAGTTCTACTCATGATCCTATTCCTAATCTAGAGAAAGACATTTCTTATACCTTTCCATTCAAAGATTCCAGCCTTCCATCGGAAGATCCCCCTCATGATCCCACCCTAATAAATATCAAGACATCTCTTGCATTTCATCCCCTAATAATTACCCTCCATGTCAAGATCAAATTACTCCATCTCATGATTCCTTCCCCTTCATTCCATTGCATGATCACCTTCCATCCCATGATCCAATCACCCCTTTCATTCCACCACATAATCCTCCCCAAAGTCAAGATCAAAGTACCCCTTTAATTTCATGTCATGATCCCAATCCTCCACAAAATCCCATTGCACCTATCCAAGCCACCCATAAACCTCATACATCTAAGCTCGGTTCCTCTACCTTTATCCAACATGGCTTCCTTAAAGAGCCTATCATCCTATCACATGGAATCACATCTTGTGTTCAAAATAATAAGTATTCCCTTGGAAAAAGGATCTAAGATTTTGGTACACCTTCTACCCCTCCATTCAAATATCCCCATCATCCATTTTCCAAATCCATTTTGGGTGCTTATGTTCCAAACACCATTTGTTCCTCATCCACATCCATTTTGTGTCCTTATGCCCAAAAACCAAATCCATCATGACTTCCATCCATTTTGGGTCCTTACATACCTCCACTCTCCATATCCAAGTCCATCATCACCTCACCTCAAATACCTAAGAAAGATCAACAAAGGCACACATCCTTGATTTCCTTCCAACATTTACCCTTCATTATTGCATCCATAAAATCTCCACACCATCTATCCTCGTACATCCATACCCTATCTAATGGAATAAAATTGATGCCAAAGCTAAAATACATAAAGCCATAAATCCACAAAAATTCAAGGATCAACATGTCACATCTAAAAGACATGATCAAGAAAATAAAAAAATGATCCAAACGAAAAAAAAATTCAAAAGGGCACAAAGGCCCAAAAACAAAAAAAATTCATGTGGATTCCAACGCTACTCATTGAAGCATTGCATATAAAATAAAAATCAAACTTGGTATCCAAACTTGTTAATCCAATAGCTTTCTCTACTCACAAGTCCTTCAATCCTCCATTTAAACATCCTTTGTTTTTCAGATCCATTTTGGGTCCTTACATCCCCAAATCCACATCTTCTCTTCCATCTCCTTCACACTCTACTCCTCCAATACTCCATCACCCTTTAAGGTGTGCATCGATGATGATATTTCCAAATCCTTCATCTATTTATTCACCAGTCCTCCAACCTTCCATTCATTATCTACAAATCCTTCCCCATCCTTCCATCCCATTAATCTAACCTTATGCATAAACCCTTATCCACCCTCCATATCCCCCATCTGTTCATCTCCCCTATACAATCCCACCAACATCTATGAGCATATATATAAAATGTCATGGTATAATATATATATATATATATATATAATGTCCTGGAAAAATCATCATCTTGGTGAAAACCTGGCAAATAGGCACCTTGACGATACAAAAAAAAAGTGGACATATCAAGGGATACCATCCATGGAACTAGATGCTTGAGTCCCTTTACCATCTTCCATAACATGTATTCATTATCTTCCAAATCCACTCATATATCCTCATCCCCTTGCACTCTATACTTGGGGGCAAGCTCCATCCATACTTTTCTACCATACATCCACTATCCATTGCCTTACTCATACATCCTCCTTTTCCCATCTTTGATCTTGACTATCACATCCATTTCATCCATCCATATACACCTACCATGTTCCTCATTCACCATTCATCCACTATTTTTTATCTTGAAATCCTATCCATTCCCTCCATCCACATCCTTCATGTTACTTAGTCATTATTCATCCATCATTTATAATCCTATATCAGTCCATCCTCCTTCCCATGTCTTTGATCTTGGTTATCCCAGACATTTCTTCCCTATATTAGCCATTATCCTATTCCATTCATATTCTCCTTATCATATCTCCTATCTTATTCATATCCTCCATCTTATACCCTTTATCCAATTCCATGTCACTTTCATGTCCTTGTTCTTGCTTAAAAGAACTAGGGGCACTTAAACATCCATACATGATTTGGAAAATGCAAGTCTTTATCCCCTCCATACACCTCATTTATACACTATTCATCCATCTCATATAACCTCTTATCCTCCATCTCTCCTCTCTTCCTCCTCCCACCTCTAGTATGAGGCTCTCTTTGCAACATAGTCCTTGTTTCCTACTCCATTTATTCCCTCCACTCACATCCCTTACATATAATCCTTTTATTTCATGCATCCTTTATTCCCCATCTTCCCATCCTTCATTTTCCTACTACTAGTGTGGGGCATTTCACTCCTTTACCCCATAGTTCTTGAATCTCCATCCTTTCATCCTGCATTTTGTATCCATCCATTCAATATTACTTATCCATTCATTCCATTCATCTATCTCCTATCCAAGCCATCTCTCTTCACCATTCTCTGGTTCTCCCTTGTCATTGATCCTAATCCATCTTATCCTTCATCCATCTCCCATATTCAATTCTATCCAATTCATTTACCTTCTAATCCAATCCATTCATATTCCCTTCTATCTAATCTACTTATCTTCTAATTCAATGCACTCATCTTCCCTTATATCTAATTCATTTATCTTCTAATCCAATAATGTTCTCTTCCAAATCCATTTTTATCTAATTCCTCTTATCTTCCTTTCTATCCAAAACAATCAATTCATCTTTCTTCCATCCTAATTCAATCCGTCTTACCCTCCAATCTCATTTTATCCAATCATGTTCCTTACCATCTAATCACATGCTATTCTACCCATTCTAATCCTATCAAACTGGGTTGCACCCCATCACACTGAGCTTTTCCCAGACACCATGATCGCAAACATTTTCATCAAATCAACATACCGATTGAATTTCTCAATATTTATTCTATTCACAAGCAATTGCCAGAAAATTCCCATTTCAACATCCATCAATCTTTTGCCCATCAAGATGCATCCTTCCGGTGTTGGCTTACCAATCACTCATCACATCAATCTCGTTCATGGAAAGAACTCTTAGACTGGATGACTTCTTGGTCATGATACCTTTTTGTTGATTTTATCTTTGTGTTTCAGTAGACCCTACTCACGATTGCCTCGATCTTCAATATCTTTGTGTATCTTGGATGGTGTATATTGGAATACATGTCATTTACAGAATAATTAGTATGTGGGTACTTTAGTGCATTTTTGTTGGTCATGCAGTTATGGTTATGTATGCCTCATTGGGGGCATGGTCTCATGCACTTCCACCAAGTCCCTAATCCAGACGTGGGTGTATTATGGCTTCCTAAATAGTGTCACTGCATTAGTTCCACCATGATTGTTGATCTACATCTATGCTCCTAAATCTACCTTGTTTGTCTGAGATTCTAGTCCATGCAAAGGAACCATGTCACTTGTGTTTTCTAACACATTGTGCATACCTCCTCTTGCAAAATCAAACTAGGTGTTCTCTCTGATATTAACACAATACAATCCCAAAAATATCATCTAGTTAGGTTGCATTTGTTAGTTTCACTTAGTCTTCTTGCAATCTGCATTATGAGGATCCTATTTATTCACTATTCCCCCATCCCGATTGGGGCATCATGTCCCCGATCTTGCCTAGGTCTACCCTGACCCCCCAAGGAAGTGCCTCGTGACACCACCTTATTTACCCATTTTCTCTCTTCTTCGTCTCTTCTGCCTTTTTTCAAGAAAATTCCAAAAAATTATTTTTTCGATTATTTTCTCGTGGGGGAATCATCTCATCTCCCACTATAATTAATTTTATCTCTGGGACATCTTATTTTCTTATTTCTTTGACGTGACGTCGTCTCTGACGCCGCATCAAAGAGGGGAAAAATATAGACGTCTAAAAACGTCCTTGTATTAATTTAATTAATATCCCTATAACATTATAATTAATTTTATTTGTTATTTTCTTCTATCTTTTTAATTAAATATGATTCACCTTCTATAGTATTTAAATTTAATTTAAATAATATCCCCTTTCTAATGTATTAAATTTTATTTAATACATGGCCTCCATAAATCCCCTTTTAAATAAATTTTAATTTATATTTTCCTCACATTTTCTAACAACTTTCTAAACCTTGATTAATTTAAACTTAATTTAAGTTATTCTTAAATCCTACCTGGAAACCTACTCTACCACCCATCACTCTAATCCTAATAAAGCTATTTGCTAATTATTCTGACTTATTAGACTAAAAAGGTGATTCCTATATCTTTTTAGTGCTAATGGGTTGCTCACACGTGTGAGAAATCCATCCCAAGGAATTCACCTAACTTCCTTAAATGTAGCCACCATTTTGTCCCCCACTCCATTCTCCAAGGTTTGCTCACACGTGTATGAACACCCTTGAGCCACTCAAAGCTTAAAGGTTTGTGTTGAATTTTTGCATGGCTTGTCCTCTTGCCCTTGTGTCCTCTATGTGACATCTATGTGGATGCCACATGTGGTCCACCTCATCCAAACCCTTCCCTTACCTCCAAAAATCTATATAGAGGCTCTTTCCAAGAGCAAAGCATCCATTATTTTTGCATTTTTATCATGCTAGTTTAGCTATATATTTCTTTAAGCATTTAGAATTTTAATTCATTTTAAGTTTGAATCCATTTAGATATTACATGTTAGGAATAATGGTAAATGAATCTTTAATCATTCATAGCATTCTAGCTTAGTTTTTACATTTGCATTATCATCTTGGTGAAGGCTTGAGACAAGTTCCTCATACTTGTTCTTGAGCTCTTTATCATATCCATTAGTTTTCATTTTTAATCATCGCTCAATCATAGTGGGATTTATTTTTATTGTGTTGGGAGAGCACACCCACATTCCTCTTTAAGAGCAAATCAACAAGGCTTGGGTGCGCTTGTTTGGCTCATCGGAGGTTGTGGTGTAAATTTCTTGTCATTTTTGAATCTTTCATTTGAATATGCTAACCCTTGTTGGATTTAATGGCCAATATTTGTGTTTTTATGGTTTAGTAATTGCTTTGGACATGTAACTTTATATCACATACACACCTTACCCATTGGACCTTTGACTATTGATCAACTGAGAGAAAGACATGAACATAATACTATGATGATAGAGGTTGCTTCTTCACTATTTGATGCTGAATTTAAGGATGTCAAGACATGTACAACTACCAAGTAGATGTGGGACACACTCACACTAGTTCATGGAGGAGATGTAAATGTGAAAAGAGCTAAAGCTGAAAGTATCAGAGGAAAGTTTGATGACATGAGAATGAAAGAAGGATAAAACATAACACGGTATAGTAACCGAATCAAGGAGGTTGTGAATGCTATTCATGGAGCAGATAGAGTTATTGATGAAGATACTATTGTAAGTAAGATTCTCAAAACTTTATTGCCTATTTATACTACTACAGTCTCTGCAATACATGAAATGAGATCAACACCTTGAAATAATATCACAATTGATAGTCTAGTCGGTAGACTGATTTCATTTGAGCTAAATACTTTTGACAACAGTGTTGTTCCTACTATTGAGTCTGCATTTATGTCATCTCTGAAAATTAGTAAATCTAGTAATAAAAAAATGGTAAGAAATGATAGCGACAGTGACATTGATGAGAGAGAACTTGAAGAAATTGAAGCACTAACGACTAGAAGATTGCATAAAGGTAAAGGAAGATATAAAGGTAAACTACCTTTGGTATGCTTTAATTGTAAATAAATTGGACACTTTGTAGCTAGATTCCCTAATAGGAAAAATGATGAAAGAAACAATGAAAGATCTAATGATGAAAAAGATGATCAAGAATATAGAAGCAATCGATAGTATGACAGAAGAGGTAACCAAGATTACAAAGACAAAGGCAAGAAAGCATGCTACCTTGTTGAAAATAAAGATGAAGACACTGACAACGACACCGATGAAGATATTGAGACATTATTTGTAGCTATTAAAGATGATTCAGAAGAAGATGAAAGGTATGTTGAAACAACACTTATTTCTAAAGTTAGCAAGAATGATGTTTGGATTATTGATAGTGGCTATACTCATCATATGATTAGAGATAAAGACAAATTTAAATTTCTTGAACATTATAATGGTGGATCTGTTAGAATGGTAAATGATACACCTTGTCAAGTGAAAGGAAAAGATACTATATTATTGAAAAAAATGATCAAATATGAGAATGCATATTGGGTGAAAGGACTTAATTATAATATGTTGAGTGTTTTATAGTTAAATAGCATAGGTTACCGAGTTGAATTTGAGAACAAAAAGCAAAAATCTGTGATGAAATAGGAAAGTTGATCGGCACTGGAGAACAATCAAAAGGTAATCTATTCTATCTTGACTCTGCAAAAATTTCTTTTGTGATGGCTAGAAATTAAGATGTGTGGTTGTGGCATAAGTGGTTATGTCATGTGAATTGTGAAAACATAGTTAAGATCAGTAAGAAAAGGAAAGTAAGAGGCTTACCAAGCATATCTAAACTTGACCATGTCATGTGCAAGAATTGTCAAATGGGAAAAATGTCAAAATCTAGTTTTAAGAGAAAAAAAAATTCATCTAATGTTATTTTGGAACTGGTTCATACCAACCTATGTGGACCTATGAGAACATAGAGTTACTATGGTGATAGATACTTTATTTTATTTGTTGATGACTATTCTAGAATGATGATTGTCATGTTCTTAAAAGAAAAAGCTAAAGCATTTAAGATGTTTAAATGGTACAAAGCTAAAGTGGAAAAAGAAAGTGGTAAAGAACTGAAATGTTTAAGATCAGACAAAGGAGGATAATTTATTTATGATGATTTCACTAACTTATATAATGAGCATGGAATTAAGAGACAGGTTTCTACACCAAGGACACCACAACAGAATGATATTGTTGAAAGGAGAAATAGATCCATTATGGATTGTGCTAGAACGCTGATGATTGAAAAGAGTATTACACAAGTTTACTGGATGGAAGCTGTTAGTACTACTGTATACACATTGAACCAAGTACAACTGAAGAAAAGATTCAAACAAGATACCTTATGAATTATGGTATGGTTACACACCTAATGTGAGTTACTTTAGAATATTTGGAAGTCGATGTTATATTCTGAAAGATGATTGAAATGGGAAATTTGAATCAAAAGGTGATGAAGGAATATTTCTAAGATATTCTACTAAGAGAAAGGCTTATAAATGTTTGAAAAAGTCTTCTAAAAAGATCATTGAAAGTGTAAATGTAAGAGTTGATGAATTTGCTGAGAAGAATGATGCTGAAAGTAAAAGAGAACCATAAGACTACAGTAGATTTTTTTACAATGAAGATCCTAACACTTTTCCCGAGCAATTGCCTAACATTACCAAGAAATGAGGTAATGTTACCGAGCATCAAGATGCACCAATTGAGAATCAGGAAGATGTTGTAACTGGAGATCATGATCATACACCAACTAGAAAATAGAATGAAGAAAGAATTGAACCTATACTTGAAAAATATGTAAGAAAACATCATCCACAAAATCAGATTATTTGAGATAAGAGAGCCAGCGTGATGACACAAAGTAAGTTGACTGATAACACATGTTTGATTTGTGAATTTAAGCCTAAAACTGTGAGAGATGCACTTTAAAATGATGATTGGATTAATGCAATGAATGAAGAAATTGAGAAGATACAAAAGAACAAACATGGACATTGGTACCGAGCCTGAATGATAAGAATGTTATTGGCACCAAATGGATATTTAGAAACAAATTGAATGAGAATGGAGATGTTACAAAAAACAAGGCAAGACTAGTATGCAAAGGGTATGCACAAGAAGAAGGTATTAACTATGGAGAAAATTTTGCACCCGTTACTAGACTTGAAGGAGTTAGAATATTTCTTGATTATGTTGCTTACAAAGGATTTAAATTTTATCAAATGGATGTTAAATCTGCAATTTTGAATGGGATACTAGAAGAAGAGGTATACATTGAACAACCTAAAGGTTTTGTTGACCCTAATCAGACAAGCATGGTATGTAAGGTACAAAAAGCCTTGTATGGACTAAAACAAGCACCGAGAGCATGGTATGAAAGACTACACTCATATCTTATCAGTATTATATTTTTTAGAACAACTGATAACAATAATGTGTACTTGAAAGGAGGAACTGATGATAAGATTCTAATTGCTGAAATGTTTGTTGATGATATTATATTTGGAGGTAATGATAACTTATGCAAATCATTCACTGATGAAATGAGAAAAGAATTTGAAATTTTAATGTTTGGAGAGATCAATTTTTTTCTTGGATTGAAAATATTACAACATGATGAAGGCATATACTTTACTCAATCTAAGTACATCAAGGAAGTACTGAAGACATTCAGAATGGAAGATTCAAAACTAGTCGGTACACCTATGGTCACTGGATGCAAATTGACAAAAGAAGATTAGACAACCAAGGTAAATTAGACATTGTATAGATCTATGATTGGAAAATCGATGTATGTTGTACACACAAGACCATCCATTGCACACGCAGTTGGAATTGTATAAATATTCTCTGCTAATCCTAAAGAATCACATATGAATGTTGTAAAGAGAATTTTTAGATACTTGAAGAACACTGAAGATTATGGATTATGGTACAAGAAAGATGACAAGTTTGAACTGAAAGTTTACACAAATGTTGATTGGGCCAGGAACATTGATGATAGGAAGAGCACTATTGGTGGAGAAATATTTATGGGAGAAAGATTAGTTACTTGGATCAGTAAGAAGCATGGATGCATATCTCAGTCAACTACAGAAGTAGAATATGTTGTTGTTGCTGCAAACTGTTCGAACATTGCATAGATAAAATAACGTTTGAAAGTTATAAATGAAGAGATCACTGAACCAGTGATAATTTATTGTGATAATACTAGTGCAATTAACATTTCTAAGAACCCATGATGCATGCAAAAACAAAGCATGTATCTATAAAGTATCACTACTTGAGGGAACAGGTACAAGAAAAACAAGTAACATTGGAATATGTACAATCAAAAGAACAACTAGCTAACATATTCACTAAAATCTTACCAAATGTAAATTTGGATTTAAAATTGTTAAAGAAATAAGTAGTTTGCATGCTTCTTACATCACTATAAAGAAAGGATACATTTGAGTACTTGAGGAATAGACTAGGGGTTCGTCCCTTGCCTATCAGTCACTAAGATGACTAGGAGGTTGCATCAACCTACATTTTATCAAAATATCAATCATGTTGATGTAAAATGAGAACTAGACCAACATTGCATATCAGTACACTACAAGGTACTTGATCTAAACCAAAAACCCAGAGAAATTTGTGGCTACTGAAGAGTTGTATGTTTTCATTTTGGCATTGTTGTTAAAGGGAGAGATGATTCAATGAAATATCTATCCACTGCAAGGAAGAAAAGGAGAAAAGACAAAGAGAGAGAAATGATATATCTATCCATTTCAGGGAGAGAAGATTGAAATGAGTCAAATCTGCAGGGAGAGTCTGCATGGTGAGTTTTAATGTTGTGTAGTGATTAAACATATTCTATGTACAAGCTAGGGATAGCTACATCATTTTGTTTATATTTGTAGAACTAAAGTTTGGTATTCTATGGCGATTTAATATTGCATATTTCATATTGTGTTGTCATCAATGCCAAAGGTAGAGATTGATGAACTATAATTGATTATATGTTTGAAGTCATTTAGTTGATGATTAATCGAGTTACAGATGTGATGATATACATTAATCATTTAATGTATTATCATTGATGTCAACTTATTTGAGTATCAATCGTTGTAAAAAACATCTATTATGGATTGAAGATCTGGAATAAACAAAGTTTATGCGGTGGGTAATTGAAGAGTTTTGTATACACCGAGTCAGAATAGTGGACACTGCGTAAACATGGTGTATACCGAGAAAGGTATCACCGACGCATCATGATATTGACCGAGTAAAAAAAATTGAAGGGTGACTAAAATGATGAGATGGAAATTGTTTATGATTTCAAGGTAATTGATAATGTTTGTTATGTTGATCAAACGGCTATGAAAATTCAAGATGATCGAATGAAGGAGATTGAAACGTGTTTTTGACACAATTGTCGAGGAAGGTTTAAGCGGAAAAATCTAAGGATGGAAATTAAATGAGTTATGATTTCTATATAAGAGACAAGAGATTCATTATGATTCATACATGAAAATGTGCACATGCATATTGTTGAAGAGATTAACTTCATGCATGACTGATCAAACTGGTTGAAGATAGAACCGAGCAATTCTGCAGACAACACCAAATGATAGAAAAGAGTATTTACTGAGCAGAATAGAGTGTGATGAATCAGAGGGATCAAAGTGATTATTGATCAGAGGTATTATGTACTTAGAATAGATCTAAAAATCTGAAAATAGAGTTATATTTGAGTCAGATCATTATTGTATTAGTTTAACCATTGTTATAGAAAAATCTCTTAACCGAGTAGGACTTAACAATCTTTATTATGACATTCAATGAATGTTGATTGTTTTCTTGTTGACCCCATAGTGAATGATTGGTCAAGGGAGAATTTTTAGTGATAAATACTCTAACCATCTCACACCTAAAAGTGTGCATTGTAACCTTTAACAAGGTTGGCTCTTTACTGAGCTCACTTCAGAAGAGTAAATTATTTTGGGTTACCGGTCCCAAGTAGTTTTTCCCTTAGCAAGGTTTCCATGTTAAAAATATATGGGTTAATGTGGATGTGTTTGATTGTTTTTTTTCTTTACACGTTACTTTATATGCATTGATCGGTAATCACAATATTGATTTACTGCTACTTGATAGATAAGTTTGTAGATGAGTTTGAAATTAAGTTTGAGATCACAGTTCATATTTCATTGAGTTTATTTACTCTTATTAATAACTTAGAGGGGGGGTGAATCAGTGGCCTCAATAATATTCCAATTAATCAACCCAAAAACTTAGTACCACAATATTAATCCTCTAGTTATCTTCAGTCATATAAGATGAATGCCTTCAAATATACTTATCAAATTAATACTGCTCGGAATGCTTTTTTAAACCTTGTTCTGTATGTTTACCGAATAGCAATATGTTAATTTACCAAAAAATAGTAAATTACTTAGAGTATACCGATCAATCCAGATTATCTATGTGTAATGCAAAGCACTAAAGTAATGAATCATAAACACATTGACACGTGAATTTTTAATGTGGAAACTCTATTAAGGGAAAAACCACCTGGGACTGGTAACCCAAAATTTTCACTCTTCTGAAGTGAGCTCGGTGAAGATCCAACCCTGTTAAAGGTTACAAACACACTGTTAGGTGTGACCTTGTTAGAGGATTTGAAATATTAGTCTGTCACTTGATATTGGGAATCTTTGTGCTAACTTCCTTGATCAAACACTCTCTTGGCCTATTAATAGGTATCTGACATCTCATGTTATCTTTATGATCAAAATTTTTGATACTCCTTGGGATGTATCTCAATATAGAAAAGATCTTTAAATCCTTCTTAGTTAAGAGACTTTCTGAATCAATGGTTAAAAAAAAATAGTATGATCTATTCACATATACAACTTATAATTTCATATTTTTAGATCTATTGTAAGCTCATAAAACTAATATGATCAATATGTGCTTTTAATACCTTTGCTCCACTTTAGTTCTGCTCGGTGATGCTATGCTCTGTTGCTCGGTGTCCACAAAAATATTTAGCTCTTTCCTCAGCTTGATTAATCAGGACTATATGAAGTTGTTCTTCATCAGTTTCTCTTCAACATCCTCTTTTTCATTCACTCCCCTTAATTCGTAATGAATTAAGTTGTCTCTTTAAAGACATGATATCACCATTTCTAGGTTCTTGATTTTATTGATCTTGGCATGATCCACAATCTTAGCCAATTAGATTTAAAGCAAAACTCCTATTTTATCTCATAGAGATCTTCTTTCCAACTAGACAAAATAGCTTTAAATCCTTTACTTATCTCTGGCTTTATCTTTTCGATGAAAAAAATGATAACTACCAGTTAAGTCTATATTTAGCTCTGCCAGCTAGATATTTTGTCATTTCTGAACTCAAGTTAACTTTTGGTCTTTTAACTCTTTCATAGCTTTGGTCAACACTCCAGTTCTCCTTGGGCTTCTCCGTCAGGGTTGTCTGTCTGTCGGGGTTGTCTGTCCTTCGGGCTTGTTTGTCTGTTGGGTTACACTATGATTCTGGCTGTCGGGTATGCTTGTGATTCTACTCATTGATAATGCTCATCGGTGTTCTTGCTTGGGCATCACTGTGACTTGACTTTCGGTGATCTCTGTCTGTCGGGTTCCATTGGTCGTCGATGTTTGAAGTCACATAGTGAATGCTTTTCTTTTATGCATTACTGAAAGCATAATCTTTATCTCTTTGATTCTCTGAAGTCTTTGACACTTTGATTATAACCAATTAGATTATATCAAGTTGACATCAATGACAATACAATCCATTAGCTGATTTAATATCTTGCATTATCTTTCTACATTTCGGTGATCAACTTAACATCTTCAAACATTCAATCAGTTACATGTCATTAATCTCTCCCTTTGGCATTGATGGCAACATACTACATTATCATACTATACTAATTACTAATACAATATGAAATATAACAGTTTTATCAAGATTTCCTAATGTAACTATTACAAATGTCTGGCTTTCGATAAGCTCAAAATAGCTTTGATTTTTTTCTTGCAGAGTGGTTGTCTTCAATCTTTAATCCCTTCATTGGATGGATGTAACATCTTCTTTCTCTGTTCTGATATGTGCTCCACCTTGACTGTTCCTCTTCTTGATAATCTCTTTTTCCTTTGACAAAAATCTCTCTCTTTATATGAACTCTCTCCCTTTGTTACTTATCTCCCTTAGATGGATATTTCATATGTAATCAATTTCTCTCCCTTTAAATATTGATTAACTCTTCCTTTTGATTCTTAGGAACTTCTCTTCATGGATAATGATATAATATTTTTTGATCAATGAGATAATCTCTCCCTTGTGACTCCTGATATCTCTCCTTTATGATAATGAGATAATCTCTCCCTTTGACAACAATGCCAAACAAAAATCATCTCTATCATCTTCCATTTCTTTATTTAATATATTCCTTGAATTTCCCTATCCACCAGCAATACAATGTCTCTAGTATTCAGTGCATACTTGTACCTTTATGTATACAGATGTATCTATTGTTGTTCATCTTGGTGTTTGCATCAACATGAATGATCTTTAGATTATGTTCAGGCTGATGCAACCTCCTAGTCAGCTTACTGACCGATAGACAAGGGTTGGACCCCTAGTCTCTGTCTAATGTACTCAAATGCATCTTTCGGTAATGGCTTGGTGAATACATCTGCTAATTTTTCCTTTGATTGAACATATTCTAGTATAACCTCCTTAGCTTGCACTTGTTCTCTTAGATAGTGATACTTGATAGCAATATGCTTAGTCTTATCATGCATGATTGGATTCTTATAAATGTTAGTTGCACTGGTATTATCACAGTAGATAATTACTGGTTCAAGAATCTTCATATTCATACCTTCCAGTAACTGTTTGATCCATGAAATATTGGAGAAATTTGTAGCAATGACCACATACTCTACTTCTGCAGTAGACTAAGAGATGCATCATTGCTTCTTGTTGATCCATGTGACAAGTTTGTCACCCATGAAGAATGCTCCTCCAGTTGTTCTCTTTCGGTCATCAATGTTTCCAACCCAATCAGCATCTGTATAGACTTGTAGCTCAAATTTTCCTTCTCTTTTATACCATAAGCCATAGTCCTCAGTGTTCTTCAGATATCTTAGAATTCTCTTGACAACATTCATATGTGATTCTTTGAGATTAGCATAGAATCTTGCAACTATTCCCACTGCATGTGCTATATCTGGTCTGGTATGAACAACATACAATTTTTGCCAATCATTGATCTATATAATGTTTGATTTACCTCATTTGTTTTGTCTTCTTTTGTCGGCTTACATCCGGTAGCCATAGGTGTTCTAACTAGTTTGGAATCTTCCATCTTGAATATCTTCAGCACTTCCTTGATGTATTTGGATTGAGTGATATATATGTCTGCATCTTGTTGAAGAATCTTTAGACCAAGAAAGAATTTGATCTCCCCAAACATAGACATTTCAAACTCTTTTCTTATTTCATTAGCAAAGGATTTTCATAACATTTCATTTCCCTCAAAAATGATATCATCAAAAAAAATTCAGCAATTAGAATATTACCATCGGTATCTTCTTTTAAGTACAGATTGCTATTTTCACTTGTTCTTAAAAATTCAATGCTAATGAAATAGGAGTGAAGTCTTTCATACTAGGCTATAGGTGCTTGTTTTAATCCATATAAGGCTTTATATAGTCTACATACCATGTTTCTCTTTTCTGGATCAACAAACCCTTCTGGTTGCTCAATGTATACCTCTTCTTCAAGTATTCCATTTAGGAATGCAGATTTGACATCCATCTGGTATACCTTGAATCCTTTGAATGTAGCATAAGAAAGTAATATTCTAACTCCTTCTAGTCTAGCAACGGGTGCAAAGGTTTCACCATAATCAATACCTTATTCTTGTGCATATCCCTTGCATACTAATCTTGCTTTGTTTCTAGTGACTTCTCCATTCTCATTCAGCTTGTTTTTAAATATCCATTTGGTCTCGTTACTAGTGTCCATGTACTATTCTTCTCAATCTATTTAATTTATTCATTCATAGCACTGACCCATTCTTAATTCTCAAGTGCAGTATTAACAGATTTAGGCTCAAAATCACAAAGTAAACATCTAGTATTTAGTGACTTAATTCTTGTTCTCATTCCAGCCTTCTTGTCTCCTATGATTTGATTCTGTGGATGATGTCTTCTGACATACTTGGAAATTTTCGGTTCAACTCTGTGTTCATCATTATGATCATCTTCTTGACCTTCATTCTGATCTCCGTCGCTTGGAACAACATCTTGAGGATTTTCCTAATTTTGGGTAATTGTAGCCTGATGCTCGGGTGCAATGTTCTGTTGCTTGGGAGCGATACATTGTTGCTCGGGTAGAGTGTCAGAATCTATATAAACAAACCTGTTGTAGTCCTCTGGTTCTCTTTTTCTTTCCTTATCATTTTTTTTGCAAATTCATCTATTTTCACATTTGCAATTTCAATTATCTTTTTAGATGACTTGTTTAGACATTTATAAGCCTTGCTTTTGGTTGAGTACCCTAGAAAGATACCTTCTTCACTTTTGGAGTCAAGTTTTCCATTTCTATCATCCTTCAAAATATAAAATTTACTACCAAAGATTCTAAAGTAACTTACATTGGGTGTATGACCATACCAAAGCTCATAGGGTGTCTTCTTTGTGTCCTTCTTCAATTGTACTCTGTTTAACGTCTAGACAATAGTACTGATAGCTTCTCTCCAGAAAATTTGAGTGATGCTCTTCTCAATCATCAATGTTCTTGCACAATCAACAATTGATCTATTTCTCCTCTCAGCAATTCCATTTTGTTGTGGTGTTCTTGGTGCAGAAACCTGTCTTTTAATTCCACGCTCATTGCAATATTTAGTGAATTCATTTGAAGTAAATTCCCCTCCTCTATTTGACCTTAAGCATTTCAATTTCTTTTCACTTTTTTTTTATACCATTTAAAATCTTAAATGCTTCTGATTTATCTTTTAAGAACATGATTGTCATCATTCGAGACTAATCATCAACAAAGAGAATAAAATACCTATCTCCATAGTAACTCTTTGTCCTCATAGGTTCACATAGATATGTATGGACTAATTCTAGAATTGCATTAGATGTATGGGTTTTACTCTTGAAACTAGACTTTGTCATCTTACCTTTTGACAATTTTTGCACATGATATGTTTGGGATTAGTCATGCTGGGTAAGGCTCTAACATTCCTTTTGTTACTTATCTTTATCATATTGTCAAAATTCACATGACACAATCTTTTGTGCCACAACCATATGTCTTCATTTCTAGCCATTAAACAAGTGGTGTTAATGTCATCAAGATAGAAAAGGTTACCTTTTGTTTGCTCACTGGTTCTGATTAACCTTCCTGATTCATTGAAGATCTTTGCCTTCTTATTTTCAAATGCTACTTTGTGACCTGAATTATTTAGATGTGAAACACTTAAAAAATTATAATTCGTTCCTTTTACCTAGTAAACATTTTCACATTTGATAAGGTTATTTATCATTATGGTTCCTTAACCTTCAACTGGACAAGGTGTATCATTTCCCATTCTCACTGAACCACCATTATAGTATTCAAAAGTCTCAATTTTTTTTTATCACCGGTCATATGGTGAGTGCAGCCATTATCTATGATCTAGACATCATTTTTACTAACTTTAGATATGAGTGCAGTTTCTACATACCTTTCTCCTTCATCTAAATCATCCTTCATGGCTACAAATACCATCTCAATGTCTTCTTCTGATTCAGTGTCAGTGTCATCAGCTCTGTTATCAGCTGGGTAACAAGCTTTCTTCCCTTTGTCCTTGTAGTCTTGGGTATCTCTTTTGTCAGATTTTCGGTTGCTTCGGTAATCTCTATTATCACCTCTATCAAACTTCTTCTCATATGATCTGCCATTTCCTCTATCATCTTTTCTTTTATTTGGACATCTTGTAGCAAAGTGTCCAACCTCTTTACAATTGAAACATACAAGTGGTAATTTACCTTTGTATCTACTTTTTCCTCTCTGCAATCTTCTTGCCATTAGTGCTTCAATCTCATCAAGTCCTTGATCTTCATTATCACTTTCACTATCATTTCTAATAGCATGTCTATGACTTTAATTACTTATCTTTAAAGAAAATGTGAATGCAGATTCTATAGATGGTAAGACACTATTATCAAAGTTATTCATCTCAAATGAAATCATTCTACCAATTAGACTATCTAGAGTAACTGTATTGTTTGCAACTGCTCTCATTTATTGAATAGCAGAAACTCTAATAGCATACACAGGCATTAAGTTTCTTAAGCCTTTACTTACCACTGTCTCATCTTCAAGTACACCTCCAACTCCTCGGATAACATTGACTACCTCTTTGATTCTGCAAGTATACTGAGTGATATTTTCTCCTTTTTTCATCCTTAGGTCATCAAACCTCCCTCTTAGGCTTTCTACCTTAGCTCTTAGTACATTACCATCTCCTCCATGTACCAGCTTCAACTTATCCCACATTTTCTTTGTAGAGGTGCAGGTTTTGACATCTTCAAACTCAGCATCGGAGAGTGATGAGGAAAGTTCTATCATCATGTAATTTTGCTCATGCTTTTCTCTTAATTTCTCAATAGTGTGAGGTCTTGTAGGCAACACATATTCAATATCTAAGTATTGAACAACATCATTTCCAATATCTAATAAGTGGAGTCTTATTTTGCTTTTCCATGATGCAAAGTTTTCTTTATTCAACTTGGGCACATCTTGTCTGTTCATCTTGTGATCTTTTGCTTGAGTTGTTAAACTCCCTTTCTAAACACACAAGCTTTGATACCAATTGTTAGTAATAACTGAGAGGGGGGGGGGGGCTGAATCAGTGGCCTCAAAAATATTCCAATTAATCAACCCAAAAACTTAGTACCACAATATTAAGCCTCTAGTTATCTTTAGTCCTATAAGATGAATGCCTTCAAATATACTTATCAAATTACTACCGCTCGAAATGCTTTGTTAAACCTTGTTATGTATGTTTACCGAATAGCACTCTATTAATTAACTGAAAATAGTAAATTACTTAGATTATACCGATCAATCCAGATTAGCTATGTGTAATGCAAAACACTAAAGTAATGACTCATAAACACATTGAAACATGGATTTTTAATGTGGAAACCTTATTAAGGGAAAAACCACTTGGGACCGGTAACCCAAAATTTTCACTCTTCTAGAGTGAGCTCGGTGAAGAGACAACCCTGTTAAAGGTTACAAACACACTATTAGGTGTGACCTTGGTAGAGGATTTGAAAGATTAGTCTATCACTCGATATCAGGCCTCTCTATGCTACCTTCCTTGATCAAACACTCTCTTGGCCTTTAAATAGGTATCTGGCATCTCATGCTATCTTCATGATCAAAATTTTTGATACTCCTTGGGATGTATCTCAATATAGAAAGGATTTTTAAATCTTTCTTGGTGGTGTTGTGCTCTGTTGCTCGGTGTCTGCAGAAATCTTTAGCTCTTTCCTTAGCTTGATTGATCAGGACTGTATGAAGTTGTTCTTCATCAGTTTCTCTTCAGCATCCTCTTTGTCATTCACTCCCCTTAATTCATAATGAATTAAGTTGTCTCTTTATAGACATGATATCACCGTTTCTAGGTTCTTGATTTTATTGATCTTGGCATGATCCACAATCTTATCCAATTATATTTAAAGAAAAGCTTATGTTTTATCTCATAGAGATCTTCTTTCCAACTGGACAAAACAACTTTAAATCCTTTACTTCTCTCCCACTTTATCTTGTCGATGAAAACAATGATAACTACCAGTTAAGTCTATATTTAGCTCTGCCAGCTAGATATTTTTTTATATATGAACTCAAGTTAACTTTAATTGTTTTAACTCTTTCATAGCTTTGGTCAACACTCCATTTCTCCCCGGGCTTCTCCGTCGGGGTTGTCTGTCTGTCGGGGTTGTTTGTCCTTCAGGCTTGTCTGTCCATCGGGTTACACTATGATTCTGGCCGTTGGGTATGCTTGTGATTCTACTTGTTGATAATGCTCGTCGGTGTTCTTGCTTGGGAATCACTGTGACTTGACTTTTGGTGATCTCTGTCCGTCGAGTTCCACTGGTCGTCAGTGTTTGAAGTCACAAAGTGAATGCTTGTCTTTTATGCATTACTAAAAGCATAATCTTTATCTCTCTGATTCTCTGAAGTCTTTAACACTTTGATTATAACTGATTAGATTATATCAATTGACATCAATGACAATACAATCCATTAACTGATTTAATGTCTTGCATTATCTTTTTGCATTTCGGTGATCAACTTAACATCTTCAAACATTCAATCAGTTACATGTCATCAATTTACTTGTTTGAAATTGTTTTTATATACATCTGGGAGCATTTGGGACTATAGGATAATTGGCACTAACTGATTCACCCCCCTCTCAGTTATCTAACATCTTTTAGTTTTCACTTAATGACCTTTCTTTTTCATTTTTACTTTTAGTTTTGCGACTAGAAATATGAGCCTCCTCCCCAAAGTATGCAGATCTATGTAGGTCAAAGTAAAATCCTATCTTGTGATTTATATATGATATCCCTTCATGAAGCCCCGTGTATTCTACAATGGTTTCATCATTTTCAAAAATATCTAGATTTGGATGTTCTTGTTGATCCCAGTTGATTAACTCAGGGTGGACTAAACAAAGATCAGTGTTAATAGATGACTCAGTTAGGAAAAATGGAACTGCATTGATAGTCCTAATAACTCTAGATTGGGAGGTAGACTCACCATCTAATAAATGAACATTGACATGTTTATCAATATAGGGTTGGTCATCAAGGTTCAGTTGATCAAACATGTCATTTATGTTCTCGGTACTAGTAGATCTGGGGAATAACCTAGGGTGTCAGACTCAAAATTATTGATGGATGCCCACTCATACTCATGAGAATCATTCATGCTAGAATTATTTTTAGGTATCTCATATCCTATAGAATCTAGGATTTCTTTTTCAAGGGACAATTCAGAGATTGCGGTTTCCAATTATTATCGCAACGTTTGTGGAAGTATGTTACTGATCTGGGTATGTTCATGATATTGACCCCATTTTGGATTAATGTTTTCTTGAACACCTTGAAGAAACACCCTTGTTCTAGGCTAGCTATAACCAAGTCCTATTTTATTCCTCTGGGTAAGTGGTAATGATATCTCCATTATTCCTTTTCAAGTTTCCCTCAAGCCTGTAGTTCCATCATACCTAAATTGTTATAACATAGTAGTGTATCCTGGTACATAATAATTCAAAAGTAACAATGTTGATATTATTTCTTGACGATATTGGTATAACCATGTGTTAATGTTAGAATCAAAAGGATCCTCCTCACTCAAATCATCCTATTTTACAAATCTGTTAGGTGGGAATTTGAAAACAACTGGCTCTTGTTCGTCCACTATCTTTGGATGACCATATGATCTTGGTGACAAGGGCATTTTAGTAATAGTGAAAGATTCCTCATAGAAATACTCACCACATCATTTATCTTGGATTTATATTTTAATTCCCACTCTTGGTATATCTTTGGGAATTGAACCAGAACTAGAAGGCACACTTGCTTCTTGATTTAATGGTACCTAATTCTTTGTACTACCCCTTAGATTGTGGCAATATTGGAAGGGGATTGGATCTCCTTCTATGATGTTTTTTGTACCTTGATAAGGAAATTTAATACATTAATGATAGGTAGATGGTACAACTTACATTTCATGAATCCATGGTCTACCTAGTAACATGTTATATCCAAGTTCAAGATCTAGGATCTGAAATGGAGTGCTCTTCATTACTAGTCCTATTTTGACTGGTAAAATAAGCACAACTCTATATGTTATTTCCACTTCATCATATTCCCTGATGTTGATGCGTCTAGTGATATCAATGCTTGACTCTAAGTATCTCAAGGTCTTTATTACTCATAGAGTACAAATGTTTAATCCAGTCCCGCCATCAATGAGGACTCATCTGATTGTGTGTTTATGCACTTGGATAAGTAAATGTAAGGGATAATTGTGTAGAGGCTTGTGCATAGGAACATCATGGTCACTAAATGTAGCATTTTTATTGGAAGCAATGCAATTCACCCTATTTTTGAAGTTCTTAGGAGATATGTCCCTAGGGACAGTTGCATTTTGAAGGGCAAAATCCAATGTTAGATTATGTTCAGGGGATATTCACAATAAATCAAAGATAAAAATCCAAGTGGGAGTGCGCTTGAGATGATACACCAAACTATGTTGATTATTAGGAAGTTGTGTAACACATGTAGGTGTAGCGGAAGTAGAAGGTTCCCCTTGTAATACAAGCTCGGTGTGACAGGTAGTGACTACACATTTAGAGTTTTTATCTCTGATATTAATGGTTTCAATTTGGTATTCACCAATATTTAGACAATTTATTGTGTTATCAGAGGTAGTGTAGTTATAATTGACATGTTTTGATTATCCATCAGACGCAGGGGTCTTTCCTTTATTATGGTTTTGCAAAGGATCATTGAAAATTGTGTGGTTCATATTTTATTTGGGTTGAACATTAGTAACATCAATTATGCATTGCTCAATTAAGTCTTGAATATCATTCTTCAAATGATAACAGTGTGTTGTCTTGTGACCTTTAACACGATGGTATTCATAGAAATCATTGTCCTTCCAACATTTAGGTTTAAAAGTGTCATACTCAAATTCTCTTATCTTAGGTAAGGTGATAATATTGCTTTGGATTAACTTCTTAAGTTCTTCTTCGAGTGGTTCCCCCAAGGGTGTATATCCACGTTTTGGAAAAGGAATTCTTTGTTGACATTGAACATTAGGTTGGGATTGTGTGGCATTCACCATTTAATTGTTTGACCCTTGAATTTGAATTTGATAATTTGGCAAGGATGTGTGTGCCATAGGGGTTACACTTAGTGTGGATGCCCCCTATAATGAGATTTTAGGTTGTGCATAGTTAACGGTTTTAACATCACTGACGCCATCATTTGTAATGTTCTTGTTTTTATTCCATCACTTAGGTTTATCATTGAATTTTTTGGTGGTGTTTGACTAATTTAGATCAGAAAAGATTCCTCTTTGGATTAATATTTTCTCACATAGAACGCCTCATTCAAATAATTGTTTGATTTATGGAGCCAGTTGTAGTTTTGTAGTGTATGCCATATCTAGGACAAGATTATCAACAAACGTGACCATGAGATCATGTTTAGGAACATCGTATGGGATTTTGTTAGTTGTACTTCTCCATCTTTGCAAGAATGGACTCTCCTTCCTTTTGTTTGATATCATAGAGTTCTTTAATGCTAACCTTTCATTCTATATTTTTATAAAAATGAGCAATGAATCATTCGGCTAATTCTCCCCGAGATTGAATACCCTAAGGTGGGTGAGAAAACCATTTCATTGCTGGTTTGACTAAACTCTAGGGGAATAATCGCATAAGATATATTTCATTATGTGCTACCTCAATGCAACTGGAAAAGAACTCCCTAATGTGTTCTACGGGATTGGTGTTTCCTCTTTATTTGTCAAATTTGGGTACTGAAAAGTGTGCAGGAAATGGGGGCATGGTTAGCGAGTTATCAAAAGGATAAGGGTATAATTCTTCTACAGTGTAGGACTTAGTCTATCCTTGATTTTGGAAATTTAAGAACTGGCTTTGCAATGTTTGCACTTGTTGTGTCAGAACATCAGCTTCGGACTGAGAGATATTTGAAATATTTAATCGTGATCCAATGCCTGGTATGAGATTCTATCTTTGAAACGGTTGCGATGGAATAGATGACCTTCCATGAATTTGGTATTGATTTCTAGATGTATGTGTTTGAGGTACATATTGAGTTCTGATTTTTTTTTTTATTGTTGTTGTCTTTGTTGAAACAAATATTTAACCCTTGGAGGACATTGAGTGTAAGGAGGACCAACAGAGATTGATCATCCTTGTTGTGATGAGCTAAATCCAAGTCCAGTGGGGATAGTTTGTGATGCAAGAAGGTTGCAAATTGTTTGAGTAGTTGATCTTGTAGTTTGAGAAATTGACATAATAGGGAATGGAATTGTTGCATGTGATAAACTAGAGGTTATTTCCAGACTTGTTTGAGAACTTGTCACGTTTTTGGTTGAAGATGAACCAGCCTGATTTGAAGAATTCATTTGTGCAGAAGGTGCTTGCGATATCACTATTTGAGTTGATAGTTGAATAGACATTATCTGGGATACGACGGGATCAAATTGAGAGTTCCCAATTGTATTATGAACTGCTAATGGATTTTATGGCCATATTTTAGAGACATCAAACCCATACAGAATTTTGACTCCTTTGTCTAATAGAATTTCTAATAATCTTTCAGGATTTCTTTCCACTACAACATCTACAACTCATGAAGAGTGATCATCTTGATCTACGTCTTCCAACTCTCCTTCTGTAATATCTTGAAAAATAGTTGATCTATGTGAGACATGTGAAGTTTCAAGAATATTTTAGTGTACAAAGAAGGATCCATATGTGTAAAAGGATTGGTTTATGGTTCCTCTTCCCATGGATGAAAAGGGTTGAAATAAGATTCCTCTGATTGATTTTTATCCTGTGACCTAGTAGTTGGTCCTCTATAAGGTGTAAATGACATTGTGTTATCCAATATTTAACCAAAATGAGTGACACAGAAAAAAAAAAAAGGGACAACCTCTCAAAGAGAGTTTGAGCTCCTATCTAACAAGGGTTATTCTAAGAACAAATTTCAACTTCTCTTGATCTCAGAGATTGATGATGATAAGATATGATTTGACTCTTGTCTGAGATGAGACAGATTCATTATAAAAGAGTGATGAAACTGAGATAATGAGATCAAGATAATCTAATATGAACCATTGAATTATCAATGCTAAATAACAACAGAATAGACAAAGAGGGATAATCCTAGATGTTTGAGATTTCACTGATTCTTTGTTATCGACCAAAATGTACATTCTAACCATTCACATGAAACGAAAGACTTTTCCAATTTTTTGGAATGATAAAATATGTGTTCTGACAGAGGAACCCAAAGTGTTTTGAAAAAAATAAGTGCACGGGTCTTTTGATCAATTGTGCCAAAGTTTTGTCAATTGCGGAAGAATGCAAGATCAATTGCGGCAAAATTCTGGCAATTGCAACAATAAAAGATTCAATTGCGGTAATAAACACTTTAATTGTGGAAAACTTCCATCAATTGCAAAAAAAATTTGTAAATTATGACAACATATGACAGTCTTGAAAATTTGATTGCAATTTTGAAGTTTGCTAATAAAATGGACTCTGGAATAGTGAGGTAATATGTTTTCTAGAACAGACTGTTGTTGACATCCTAGACACTTAACATGTTTGACTCAGTCTGAAGAGATTTTCCAAGAATTTTGTGGCACACACATAACAAACACATGAAAACAAATGTCTTTGTATGTATTCTTAAACAATGAGTGTATGTTTTGTACTCTTGAAAAAGACCTGATTTTCACTGGTAAAGCACAGATACATGCAAAATCAGACAAGCTTATCATAAGGAATTGGCTTAGTATTCAAAATATTTGGCCCACAACATGATATATCTACAACTCACATAACAGTGTCACCCCCGAGAGGGAACCCATCTTTTTTCCTTTCACAAGAGCTACAAAGAATAGGGTCAAAGGAGACTACGCAATGAGACCTACAATGTTGTATTATCAACTTTAAAATGCTCAAGGAGATACATATGGTTAGTGTCTTCAAGAGATAATCTTCCCCCTCCTTGCACAAAGATTATGAATACTTTTGGAGGTGAACTGAGTAAGAAACTACTTTAAGGAGTCTAGTGAAAAATTTTGTATGTAGCATCCCTTGTAGTCCCGCTGTGTGTGTGTATTTGGGTACCTGTTGAAAACAACACAAACACTCAATAGGTCATTGCATTAGTTCAAATGGTTAGATAAAGTGTTAGAAACCACTAATATCAGCCTATTTCCTTCTAACTAGAAAGAGTGTAATCTATAACATACTAGCCCTCAGAATATGCTATAAATCAGTGACCAATAATATTTTAGCATGAAGGATTTGATTCAAATTTGAGCTAAAAAGATGAAAAAACATGTAATCTAGCTTGAAAAGATGAAATGGAAACAATGCAAAAGCATGGAATAATAGATGGAATATGAGTCTAGGATGAATCTAACAGCATAACAATGTAATTTTGATCTAAATGTGAAGGCTTATT
>MU223914.1:955085-1003167 GCA_018584345.1 Thuja plicata | reverse complement strand
GAGAGAGAGAGAGAGAGAGAGAGAGAGAGAGAGAGAGAGAGAGAGAGAGAGAGAGTTAAGGAAATAAAAACACCTAAGTTTTTTTAAACATTTTCTAAATTTTTTCTAATTTTTTCAAGTTTTCCTAAAATACATATAATACAATAATTAAAAGCTACAAAAATGAAACATATATGTACCCAAGTAAATAAATTTTAAGTTTTTCTAAAATTTTCTAATCGTTTTCTTTTTTCTAAGTTTTTCTAATAGTTTTCTAAAATTTTCTACGATTTTGTAATAAATTTCTAATTTTTTAATAAAAAACAATTAAAATTTATAAAAAATGAAAATATAATTGCATAAGATTATATTCTAATAACTAACTAAAAATAATTAAAAAAACATACAATTTACAAACATAAATAAATAAAAAAGAGAACAAATTAGTGCACATGGTATCAACGAATATAGACCTCCACACTGAAATAGCTCAAATGTCACCTCTAACAACCTCCTCCAGCTAGGGTGTTCGCTCCAACTGTTGTAGTCCCTAGATAGATAGTATAAAATGGTAGGCTAACTGTCACGTCAGATGTTTATATTAAAAAATCTAGTGAAAAGGTACTTCGTGCGAAGACCCTATTCGCATGAACCCGGTGGCGTAGGTGGGTTCACTCAAATAGGGTCCTTTGCGCGAACTAGGATACGTCATTGGGTTCACACGAAGTTTTATGGGTAGTTCGTGCGAATGCCCCTATTCATGCGAAGGCACTTAGTATGTGTGGATTTCATCCGAGCACATTTTCTTTGTGGGGAAAAGTGGGACACACTATTGTGTGATCACCCGCAACTAAGGTCCTTGTGTGTGATTGGGCTTCCATAAGGCATAATCAAAATATATTATGCAAGTCAAAGTTCATCTAATACTTTCTTATAATCATAATTAACATGCTTTGTGATCACTTCCTCGCATATTCCAATAAGATTCTATTGCCACTAGTATGAGTCAAGACATTCCTTGTTTGTAGAGTGTCTGTCTATGCAAAGGGATAGTCCTCGCCTTGGTCTTTCCATACCTTGGTGCAATATATCAATTTGGAAAATAAAAACACTATGATTGGTTTTTATGTACTTGTGAAAGTATAATAAAAGTTTAACAATAGTTTATTAATCACTTTCCAATCAAATCATCCTATCCCAATCAATCAAATGTTTATCTAAATCTGGTATCAACCAACCATTGTCTACTATCAACTAGCGTTCTTCACTTCTTATTAACCATTTTTCTCTTTCATCATATTTCATCTCACAGCCAACATTCTTCTTCTTCTTTCAAGAGAGCATTCATACATTTAATGCACAAACAATCTCTCAAGACCTCCATCCCTCAACGTGGTTTGACGTCATTTTCATTTTTTCCTTTGAAACAATGCTACTTTGAACATTGTCTCAAAGAGGGGCAAAATGTAGACACTAAAAATTGTCGAATGCCTAGTACAGATATTTTCACTAATTATTTCACTAAATTAATTAAATAATATTATTATTTAATTAAGCTAGCATTATTCTTTTAGTTCAAATTCAAATTTCAAACTCCTCTCCATTGCATTTATAATTATCATAATTTCTTCTAAAATTAATTAAATAATCTTATTATTTAATTATATTATTCTTGCATAATATTAATTAATCTTTATTATTAAATCACTTTATTCTTTTTCTTCTCTTCTATAATTAAATTAATTATTTATTTACTAAATTTATTTTCTAATAATAAATAAAATTATTATCTTATTTATTTGTCGCGTGCAAATGAATTAAATAATTTATTTATTCAATTTTTTTGTAATTCATTTTTTAAAGATAAGTACTACCATTACAGGGTAGTTCCCTTATATTAGATAATAGCAAAATTAGTTACATAGGGGTACTTGTGCACAAAAAAAAAAATTCTCGCACCATAGTCATAAATCCTCTTCTTTTTTCTAATTATTTTTCCACATGCACATAAATCAAATAACTTATTATCTGGTTCTTTTTCTAATTCTTTCCATCATGCACATCAATTAAATAGGGTTTATTTATTTAGTTAATTCTTTTTCTTCTAGTCTTTTATAATTAAATAATTGTTTTAATTATTTCTTTAGCTCACAATGTCTTCTATAATTAAATGAATTCTTTAATTTACTTGATTATTTAGTCCTCTAAACATATATCCTCTAAAAATAGATAAAATCTTTATTGTATCCTCTCATGTACACAATTAAATAATTTTTAATCATTTAATTCTAATTAAGTCTTCACTTCTGCCTCTCAACTACCACTCACTTTGAGTTCAACTGATAATCAATTCACTTAACTGGACAATCAATTCTATCTCTCCATTATCCAATCAGTTAACTTGATAATTATCTCAATCAATTCTCATCCATTGATCTTCAATTCTTCTAACTAGATCACCATCGTTTATCGATATTAAAAACTATAAAAGCAATTACAATCTTCAAAAAAATTAGCAACCATGATCTTTAAGCTTTCTTGCGACCATATTGCTACTATAGTGCTTAAGATACATTTATGAGAGCAACAATATTACAATAGAAAGAAAGTGAGAAGAGCAATGGAGGTCAAATATGGGGTTTCATGAAGAAGGTATGCATGCTTATGATTTGATTTCTTGATATTTGTTTCATATTCCTCTTATTATTTTGAGATTGATTATAATAACATGTTTCTTAGGCTTTGTAGTTACCTATTTAAATGTTCACAATATCTCTAATTCCTTGATCTCTACAAATCACTTAAAGATGGTGATGTTCTCAAACTTTTGGTTAGTTGTTTAACTAAATAGAAATATTACAATATCTAGATTCACGTGTATTCACACCTTGTATACATAATCACAGTTAACAATTTTAGTGAAGGATTGAACTAGGAAATGACATCGACATACACATGCAACACTGTTATAATTTCTTAGATATTAAAATTAATGCAAGGCGTTTTTACTTAAGATCATTGTTCAACTCATACATTATTAATTACATGTGAAATAAATTCCCATCACTCTCAATGGCTTTCACCTACTATATCAATGTCACTCTCAATATTGTCTACATTAAAAATAAATACAAGATAAATGGTGAGTCAAATTTGAGAGGATATTGAGTTAGAGTGCAGACATCAAATGGCATTTAGAATCTCTTTTACCATATGAGGGAAACATCTTTCTTCAAGATATTATTCATTATGCATCCTTGAAGATAAAGTTGAAATTGAAGGATCTTAAGAAATAAATTTGCATGATTATCATATCTCCTTGATCAACTTCAATATTGGGATGTTCAAATGGATATAAGATTTCATAAGTAACATAAAATATGGGTGCAAAAACATAAAAATTGGCACCTCAAGTGGTCTAAATCCCTTCCACTTCATATTAGAACTATTTTAAGAGACTTATAATATGAATTGGTACAAAATTATTGGGTATTCATCATGACCCATCTAATGACATATTTCTAATATGGGATAAATATTGAATGTCAATTTCAATTTGGGGAACAACTCTATATTGGGATGTTCAAATGTATATAAGATTTCATAAGTAACATAAAATATGGGTGCAAAAACATAAAATTGGCACCTCAAGTGGTCTAAATTCCTTCCACTTCATAATATAGAACTATTTTAAGAGACTTATAATATGAATTGGTACAAAATTCTTGGGTATTCATCATGACCCATCTAATGACATATTTCTAGTATGGGATAAATATTGAGTGTCAATTTCAATTTGGGAAACAACTCTATATTGTTTTGTATGATTTTTTAGCATGCTAGAAGTTTGATTTAGAATCAAGTAGATCTTATCATTCCAAGTTATCTTTATGCTTTGTAATATTCAAACATTATATAGTAAAATTATAATTATTCATATTCTACCATCATATACTTCTTTATTCATGTAGTACACCAAGGTTAATTAAACAACATAACATGTACATAGTCATCTCCTATATTTGTAATTCATCATTTTATTCAATTTTGTGTTCAAGCCATTTGAACTTGTATATATTGCACTAACAAAATGTGCTACTTATCTCTCCAAATATTTGGATCTCAACATATAATGATTTCAAAACTTATTAAATCCACCATGCAACTTTGCTTAATGGATTTGGTGTCTCACACATGTCTATTAACATTATACAATGATTCAATAGTTTTCAATTGAGTGTTTGTGGCGTTATCTCCTCTATTTTATTCTAGTGATCCTAGAATTGAATAGCTTCAACTTTAGTGTGACTTGAACAAGTCATTCAAAGATGTAATGGCATAATAGTAAATTTCAAATTATTCATCATTTTAAAATTATCAATAGCATGTTATTGTATGTTATTTTGCTCCATAGATGTACTAGTATAATAGTAAATTTCAAATTATTCAACATTTTAAAAATTATCAAATTATCAATAGCATGTTATTGTATGCTATTTTGATCCTTATACCCTTTAACAATTAAGTTATCATTATTATTCATATTAATATTTTGAATCTTGTTATGCCACATATTTCAAGTAGTGTATCACACTATCGTTTTTATTAGCAATGAGCATAAATGTCCCTAAATAATTTTATAATGGTATTCACTTTAAGCCTTTGAAATTATATTTGTGCCCTTAATTTGAATCTTTCTCATCAAATGCTTTACTGAAAACATTGCAATCCTAGCCTTATGATTAAGTGGTCTCTCTCTTCATCAACTTCAAGATTAACAAAAAAATAATATTATTAAAGAAACTTAAGTTAGATTTTTAAGCTCCCATAATATTATAAAAGAAATTTAAGTTTAATTTTTAATATACCTCCTTTAAGAATCTTTTGTTGTACATGACAACAATACATCGAATAATGAAAACTTTAAACTTAATAAATTATGAATCATTTATGCTATGATGTATTTTTTCAATCACTCAAAAATTTCATACTTCTTTCACAAAGGATGACCTCTCGAAACACATTTTGAAGAGGGTGTTTTATGTAACATTTTTTCCCTCTTAACACATTTTGAAGAGGGTGTTTTATGTAACATTTTTTCCCTCTTTGAAAAAACATTCCTTAAACACTCATTGGATGCTTTCCTCCATCTCAAACAATTTTATATTCTCTCACTAATAGATTTTTATGGTTTTTTTTTGGTATCGTATGATTTATTTTCATTTCTCAGATTATTTCTTCCACTTTCACCATTTTGATATCTTATGATTTATGATTTATTTTTATTTCTCAGATATTTTCTCCGAGTTTCACGTTGTTAATATTGTGGACTTGATAGGACAAATGCCAGAAACATTTTTTAAGAGTGAATAGCAAAGTACTCTTTGTCCTAGTAAGAAGGAATGACTAACATAGTTGAGGATGAATATTTAGTGAATTAAATAAGCATTGTTTTACTTTTCTTATACATTATTAGTAATTATTATTATTATTATTATTATTATTAGGGATAGTTGATAAGGATAGATATTTATATGAATTAAATAAGCAATTTATTATTTAAGTTATTGTTGCACATTATTAGTAACTAGCATTTGTTGATATGCATTAGAATAATAGTTGCTACTTTGGTTGTTAACAATGATATTAATAAATATCAATTTGTGTATTATATAATTGATTGGCAATCGACATAAACTAAATGCATATGCACAAATCTTGTATCTTCTACATTTGAGCTTATAAGTCTAACTTACCAAATAGTTGGGATTCTTTACATAAAAAGTTGTGACCTTATAAAATAAAACTCATTCTTCGAGATTTTAGAGGATGCTACTTTATCACAAATTTAACATCCAAATTCCTAGGTAAAGAGGCAAGGGAAACCTCTCAATTTTTTCACATTTGAATGAATTGGGCAACAGATCATTAACATAGCTTGGAAAAAGTGAAGTGAGACACTATGAAAATCATCTTTTAAGGGACTAAAATTTAAATTACAATTCTGAAAGCGAGGAGTACAATGAAGTAAGCACAAAGGTAATACTCCATCTTCATAATGAAATTTCCAACTTGTCTCATGATTGAAAACTAAATAGCATTGTGCAGTAAGAACAAACAAAATGCTGGGCATTGTCGACTCATCATAATGCAAAGATAGAAAACAACAATTATAGGCAACTTGAAAATTTCATGGCATCGAATAGCAACTAACAAATTTCTGGGCGATGTCAATTCTCGGATGCACTTTTGGCTTTACCTGCAAAGTTCCAGTGGAAGACAATAAATTATAAGAAAGCATCGGCAATATGCATATGCCAAGTTAAAAACTACGTATTTAGTTATCAATGATAACCAAATTAATGCACAAAATTTTTCAGTTACTTATGAGAAGAACTGCACTCAAGAAAACTATTTGGTTGGAGAAACACAATGAAACCAATGGGCTCATGAAGTGGATACTTATGTTGGACATTGAACATAAAATCACTGATGAAACTCTCCAACAACATTGTGAAAAGTTGTGATCAACTCACATGTACAGAAAATCACAGATAAGGGCTTAAAAAAGTAAAGCACAAATATCATTCCATGAGATCATTGTTTTATCACATACCTTTTTTTTTCGTTCAGGAGTATGACCCACTTTATCTCCTGGAATATCTGAGCTATTTTGTGATTTCTCCACAGCTGAAGATGATCTTTTGTATATACCATCAACAGTGTCTGAATTGCTTCTACAAGAGGTCATGTCACTATTATGACTGTTATTAGTACTATCAATTGATGAATGACCATCTACTTTAGGATGATTTTCATCTAAATCATGCATTTGTGCATAGCAATTAGCTGCCTTAATCATCTCAGCATTCACATTCATAAGATCCTCTATAACCTGCAATAATATATGAAAATGGCACAATAATAATTCACGATTCTGTCAATAATGCTGACAAAATGATTGCACAGACAAGAAACTAACCAATTTATCAAAAAAAAAAACTGCATCCTGACTCGGACACTACCAAGCTATTTAAAATGAGACCATTAAATTGATATTCGCAGAACCCTAAACCGGATGATCTGGTTTGGAATGCATAAGAACAAAAAATTCAGGAATGTAGGTCCCAAAAATGGAACGAGGAAAACAAGAGCACTAATACTAGAATTATGCACGACCAGATTAATGAAGCACTTTCCAAAGAAATTAAAAATACAAGAGGGAATCTTTGAGCTCAATGCACACCTTGCTATGACGTTCCAAATTCATTGTAAGAATTTGATTATCTTCATTTATCATCTTTAGTGATTTGAGTGCCTGATTTTTCTCCTTTGCATTATTCTCACACTCATCCATCAACTGTGAAATCGCTGCAGCCTGAAAACCATCTATGGTCAGAGACTCTCAATAGTAGTTCTCTTCCACACATGGGAGAAGAAACTTTTGGATTTGCATCTTCAGTTAAAAGCTCTTCTTTATTCATTGTAGTCCTTAAGAAACATAGTATGAATGTGCAAATGCATATTTATGTGTTGCAGGGGCCCTACAAGTGAAGAAAACATAGAAATGGTACTGAGCTGGGCCAAAATTCACAGAACATCAATGGACACATCCAAACCTGGCGTTCAAGAATCTGTAAATTCCTTTTACGCTCCTCTGCTAGACTCTGCTTCTCCCTATGTAATGCGTTGTTTTCTGCCAATGCAGTTTGAAGCCGTTGCACAAGTTTCCTACAGTTCAAATCGATCTGCTAAATAAATTTAAACAAATATATAATGAATAAAAAATATGCCCACATTTAACAACTAGCTAGCAACAATAAAACAGGAAGCCTTTTGAAACCCATGCATCTTAATTATAAATAATACCTTTGAGTAAACAACTAATCACAAAAAAATAGACAATGTTGCAATCAAAAGAAACTGGTTAACCTTCCGTATCCAAATTTCTTAACTGAAGCTGCAACACAAACATATACTCAGATCAAGGATTAAATCACAGGATATGGTGAATCGAGTTGGCAGACTTGCGATTTATTCAAACAGATTGGTGTGCAACAAGTTGTTTTTATTTTGGGCGTGAATTTTCTTTATATTTTTTTATTTTTCCTACATTTTATAGTATGCAGATCTTTTTCCCAGTTAATCAAAAAACTCTATGATTTAGTTTAACAAGTTATTCTGGAGAGAGATTTGGTTCAGATAATGAGTATAGTGCACTGATGTGTACTAATATATAATCAGAGGTACATCAAATAGCTGAAAACCCAACTTTCAATTATCTACTGATGACTATTTACATAATACATATTATTGATTTATTAAACATCTTAAAATAAAGATTAATCTTCTAACCCATTTCTTCAATCTTTATTGAGCTTTCACCCAACGTGTCTCTTAATTTTCAAACTTATTTCTGTACAGCATAGAGCTGATTTTGCTACATATGTCGATTTAAGCCATGATAATTCCAGTCTATGTTATAACTTTGTATATGTTTTTGGAGAAGATCTGTGTAGCTTCTTTGATACAAATGTCTATTCTTCACTGTTCAGAACCCATTCTCTAATAGGCAAATGATACACTGCTGTGTGCCTAATCTAATGAAGGAAGGATTCAGTGTCATTTGTCATATTGATGGTGTTCTGGTTATCACATTTTTTATTTTAGTTGTTACTAGCATTGGGATAGATTCTTTTATATTCATTTCTTTTAAGATTTTTCAAAGCATAACTGCTTCACATGTGGCATTGTTATGTCCCTGTGATAATATGCCTGTCACATTGCAATCTGCTTTATCACTGTTAACATTCAAAGATAATCGCAATCGCAGTTATTAAGGATGATAGCCTCTGTCATTCTCACCACTTTATTGAGGGAAGGAAGAATAGTTTGTTAGAGAATGATTATCTCAGACCCAAACACTAAACCGCTGATTACCAAGAGCCATGTGTTGGGTATTGGCACAAAGGACATGCCCTACCATTTCTCCCGGGGGATATAAATGTACGAAGACCATCATCGGTAAAGGAGCGTCAAAGCAAGAGAAATAAGAATAAATACAAAATAGCAGATATAAGGATCGCAGAATCACAGCAGTTCGAACACACAGCAAGGACGCCACTCAAGTAAATCACAATCTGAAACAATACTATACACAGTCAAGGGGTCTTACAGCAGTATGAACCTCTTACAGAACTGTCATAAATTTATATTCATTAATAGACTAACCTCCTTGTCCTTAAGCGTATATTGTTTATATAGATATATGAAAGGAATAATGATATAGCCTATGTTGATTGTCATGTACTATTAGTCTATTAGTGATAATTATATGGTCTTGATGGCAATAATTTGAAGCTAAGGTACGAGGTCCTTCCCTGTGAAGCCCGGGTCCTGGTCCGGTTTGTCTGGAATCCAGGTTCGTATTTGGTACCCTGTGGCTTTGGACAGGGTCCAGCCCACAGCCTGTGGATTCAGCCTGCTGAACCTGGGGAGAATTTGTGAAGAATTTATTTTAAATTTAAAACTTTTTTTAAATGTTTTTTTGGTTTATCCCAATCATGTTTTTGAGTATTTTCATGTAATCTACAATATTATGAAATAGATTAATGTTAAATAGATGAGGAAGTGTCAAGAAAATGTTATTCTGACTCAATATTCTAGCAAATTTGCAGTTTGATCATGGATAAATAGAAATAAAAAGGGTTCAAATTTAGGTGTGTGTGTGTGTAAGTAATCAAATCAATGAGCAATAGGTTTATATGCCATAATCTAGACTTACTACCCAAAGCTAAGTTGCCGGTTCGAGTTCGGATTCGATGAACCAGTTCGCCGGTATGGCAAAATTTTGAAAAAGGGGTTTGGGTTCGTTCTGGTTCGTTAGTACAAAAACATGTAAAAATTATATATATATATATATATACAAGTTGCCGGTTTGGATTCGGGTTCAGAGTCGGGTTCGAGATTCGGGTTCGAAATTCGTTCAAATTTTTTTGGGGGTAGGTTTGGGTTCGTTTTGGGTTCGTCCGTACAAAAACATATGTTTTTTAAAAATATATAAATGTGTGGGTATATATGCAGCAGCGAATAAGTTCATACACCACTATGCTAAAGTAAAGCAACATAGCAAAATACACCACCATATTTATGTTTCAGTTCAATAGGATATTAATTGCATCATTTAGCCATACATACAACATAATACACTTGCTTGGTCACATGCATGGAACATATTTTCAGATCAAGGGGACAGTTTGAGAATGAAAGGAATCATCAGAAGATAAGTGCAGTTATCTGAACTTTTATTTTGTATTGGTTAGAGGATTTCTAACCAAGCTAGATCAAAAGTTAAGATTCATATTTTAAGCCTTGGATTCAAAGACATCGTAGCTTTTTTAAAGAAATTCCTTTATAATCGTCAATTTGGATTTCACCTATTGTCAATTTGGTTTTCCTCTATAAGCAAGTTTTCTTTTTCATTCACAAATGCACAAATGACATATAAACTATCCTTTTTGGCCTTTTTTAGTGGCCACTTTTAGGGTTGGAGGTTCAAATAGACCAAATTAGGCAAAAAAACACTATAAAAAAGTCAATTTTTTTTTGTTTTGAGACTAAACTCAGCCCAGGTTCGGCCGCTGGGCAGCAAATTCTTCCAAATTCTACCTGGGTTTGTCTGACAGAATTTGCAATGAATTTGTGGCTCTGCGGGCGAATTTGACAAGGACCAGACTTTGTATAGAATCGAACCAGACTTTGAGGGTTGCTGGAGAGAATCTGGTAACTTAGATATATATACATATTTATGCAGCCTAGAAGCATGAGTTAAGATTAGAATGTCACGTAGTATCATAAAAACATTTAAACAACAAAAACACCATAAACTTGTAATCACAGCATCATGAATCATGATCGTACCATCATAGCATCATATACTTCAAGTTCAACATCAAAGATTCAAAACATTAAAATGTCAAGTGATAAATCATAACATCAAGTTCAAGTATCATTGTTTCAAGTTCAACTAAAGTCTAAAGGATTAAAAATTTATTGATATTCTTCTTCTTCTTCTTCTTCATCTTCTTCATCTTTTTCTTCTACATTGGCATTAGTTGATTCACAAACAGAGCTAAGGACAATGGGATCAGTTGCACCAATAACATTATTGGTGTCAAAATCTTCAAATTCATCAAGTGCAAGCCGAGAAGTGGAAGCATCCAAGTCCGCAAGCTCTGCATTTATATCCACCTCTTCGTCTCCCCTTCTTTGTATTCTTTACTCTTGTGTGAGACGAGACGCAAGTTGTAATGCACATATACCAAGTTCACTCTTTTTTATTGCAACATATTGCGCTTTACTGAGTGGATGAAAGAATATGTGCTCCAATTTCTTTCTGATGCAGATGAACTAGCAACCTATGAAGACAAGACAAAGTAAACAATGAAAATAAAATTATTAATCTTATAAAATAAAAATTATAGCAATTTATGAAGACACTAAACTAAAAATTTTTAAATAAAACTTACTTGTGATATAATTTTGATTGCAAGGGGGGCTGCAACGTTTGGAATCTTTAGCCATGGAGGTGCCACCAACTGTGAGCATCCTTCCTGAACCGATGACGAAGAGCATCATTACTTAGACCTCTTCTGTTCACAAACTCTATGAACTCATCTGTAATCAAGTCTCGCATATCGTCATTGGGAAAGAGTCTTTCAAATGATGTCTTGTACCCATCAGACACTTCTAAATCTCTATATGGTGGCAGCCTTCTTGGTACATCAACATATTAGGTGCTATAATATTTGGGCGTCAATGCATAGGCAAGCAAATGTAGAGTGGTCATTTTGTTCAATCGCTCTACAATAATTGCTTCCAATTGTTTGAAGGTCTCATGGGGATCTTGCTCTTTTTCATTTACAATTTGCTTGATCTTCTCAAGCATTAAGTCTATGCCATCATAGACCTCTCCAAGGCAAGGGCTATCCATGTCAGTGTACCGAAGCACGCTTATAATGGGCATGATGAACTTAAGGAGATACTCCACACGTTCCCACCATGAGTCATCCAATATCCTTTGCTTTATTTTGGTTGCCCTCTCAATGTTGCTTTGCCTCCATATAGACCAATTATTGCTGATTACCATATTGCAAATTGCCTCTTTCACTTGCACAAGTCGTCTCAAGACGATTAAGTTTAATGCAAAACGGGTCTTAGCAACCTATAACATAAATTAGAGCAAAAAAATACAACTATTTGAGACATACTTTAAAAAAGAATACACATTACACAATCAAATTAAGAAAATCAGAAATTGTAAAATACTAATTTTATTTTTTAAAATTAAATTACTACTTCAAGTTCAAGTTCACTTACCTTCAATAGCTCCAAATGTGAGAATAATCTGAAAATTCCTTGAGTCATGTGGTGGTTTGTGACGAACATCTAGATGTCCTCAGCCTCTTCATACACTTGTTTGATCCACCCAATTTTGTTCCCAATCTTTTGTAGCATAAGATTGAGTGAATGGACCACACAAGGTGTCCAAAAGATATGTTGATATCGCTCTTCAACCAACAAACCAACAGCTCTACAATTCTTTGCGTTGTCCGTTATGACTTTGACAACGTTTCTAGGTCCCACTTATTCAATGGCAAAGATGAGAATACCAACACTAAATAGCCTATCTTTTACTTGCCCCTCACAATCCACGGCTTTCAAAAACATTGCCCCTTTAGGGGACACCGCCATGGCATTGATCAAGAGACGATTTCTTGCATCTTTCCACCCATCTGAAACAATTGATACCCATGTCTCAATCTATGAATCCCTTATGGGCTTCAATGCATCGTCAACCGCCTTGACCTCTTTATCCAACAATGGGTGGTCTCACAATAGTGTGTCCCATTTTTCGGGACGAAGGAAATCGGTCCTACAAAAAAAAAAAAATTTGATTGCTTCGTGCGAAGTACCCTCTTCGCGCGAAGGGGTTATGGGGCTTCGCGCGAATTACCCCACGTAAGGTACTTCGTGCTAAGTGGAGGCTTCGCGCGAAGTACCCCACGTAGGGTGCTTCGCGCGAAGCCGTCAGAATTTTTTATAAATTTCCGACAACCCATTTCATTTTCACCATTTACTATTTGAGATTTTGTGGACCCGGGGCTTAGAGCGAACCAATGACATCGAATACGACATCAGCACCTCCCGAGCTTTTTCGACCTCTTTTGATTGTTAGTAGTATCAGGTACACGCATTTTTCTCATTTTTTATTATAATTTATATGTTTTTTCTTTATTTTAGTTAGTTATTTGCTTTAAATAATGTTTAGTTTGTAGAAATGTTAGAAAATCTTAGTTGAATTTTAGAATGTTAGAAAAATACTAGTATGTTAGAAAATCATAGTAGAATGTTAGAATATGTTAGACAATTGTAGTAGTACTGTTAGAAAATCATAGTAGAATGCTAGAAAATGTTAGGAAACATTAAAAAACCATAGAATAAATGTTAGAATATGTTAGCAAATGCTAGAAAATTGTAACTTAGTATACATTAGAAAATATTAGAAAATTGTAACTTAGTTATAACATTAAAAAATATTAGCAAATTGTAAATTAGTATACATTAGAAAATATTAGAAAATTGTAACTTAGTATACATTAGAAAACCGTAATAGAATGTTAGCATTTATGTTAGAAAATTGTAACTTAGTATGTTAGAAAATGTCAGAAAATGATAGAAAACCATAGTAGAATGTTAGGAAATGTTAGAAAATATTTACAAAACATTAAAAACCATAGTAGAAATGTTAGAAAATGTTAGAAAACATTAAGATCTTATAGAAATTATTAAAAATAATTGTTTGTAAATTGCTTTTAAAGTTAGTAAATATTAGGAATATCTCTCTCTCTCTCTCTCTAGAGTATGTACATATGTTTTAGAGTTACATGTATATATGGTATTCATGTAGAGTTAGATGGTAAAATATTATCCTAGTTGGACCGGGAGCCTTAGTACATCCTAGTACCCTTTAAGACACTTAGAGGACCCCATAAGACCTAATAGGACCCCTTGAGACCTAATAAGACTAGACTTAAGACCTAATAAGACTAAATGACCTGCTCAAACCAATTAGTACATCCTACGACCCTTAAGACCTAATAAGACCACTTACTTGACCTAATAGGACCTATTAATAGCAATTAGTACATCCATGAACCCTTTAGGACTATTAGTACACCCTAGGTTCCTTTAGGATCCCTATTGGGACATAAAACTATTTAAGAACCCTCAGGATCCTTAAGACCTAGAATAGGACCACTTAAGACCTAATAGGACCCCTTAAGACCTAATAAGACTAGACTTAAGACTTAATAGGACTAATATGACCTATTCAAACCAATTAGTACATCCTAGGACCCTTAAGACCTAATAGGACCACTTAAGACCTAATAGGACTAATATGACCTATTCAAACCAATTAGTACATCCTATGACCCTTAAGACCTAATAGGACCACTTAAGACCTAATAGGACTAGACTTAAGACCTAAAAGGACTAATATGACCTATTCAAACCAATTAGTACATCCTAGGACCCTTAAGACCTAATAGGACCACTTAAGACTAGACTTAAGACCTAATAGGACTAATATGACCTATTGAAACCAATTAGTACATCCTAGGACCCTTAAGACCTAATAGGACCCCTTAAGACCTAATAGGACCACTTATGACTAGACTTAAGACCTAATAGGACTAATATGACCTATTGAAACCAATTAGTACATCCTAGGACCCTTAAGACCTAATAGGACCCCTTAAGACCTAATAAGACTAGACTTAGGACCTAATAGGACTAATATGACCTATTCAAACCAATTAGTACATCCTAGGACCCTTAATACCTAATAGGACCACTTAAGACCTAATAGGACCCCTTAAGACCTAATAAGACTAATATGACCTACTCAAACCAATTAGTACATCTTAGGACCCTTAAGACCTAATAGGACCACTTAAGACCTAATAGGACTAAACTTAAGACCTAATAGGACTAATATGACCTATTCAAACCAATTAGTACCCCCTAGGACCACTTAAGACCTAATAGGACCCCTTAAGACCTAATAAGACTATTCTTAAGACCTAATAGGACTAATATGACCTACTCAAACCAATTAGTACATCCTAGGACCCTTAAGACCTAATAGGACCACTTAAGACCTAATAAGACTAGACTTAAGACCTAAAAAGACTAGACTTAAGACCTAATAGGACTAATATGACCTATTCAAACCAATTAGTACATCCTAGGACCCTTAAGAACTAATAGGACCACTTAAGACCTAATAGGACCCCTTAAGACCTAATAAGACTAGACTTAAGACCTAATAGGACTAATATGACCTATCCAAATTAATTAGTACATCCTAGGACCACTTAAGACCTAATAGGACCCCTTAAGACCTAATAAGACTAGACTTAAGAAGTTAAGACCTAATAGGACTAATATGACCTACTCAAACCAATTAGTACATCCTATGACCCTTAAGACCTAATAGGACCTATTAATACCAATTAGTACACCCTAGGTTCCTTTAGGACCCCTACTGTGACATAAAATTCTTTAAGAACAATTAGGATAATTTTATATATTCAGATATTTGTTTCCATTTTACACGCAGTTATAACATGTAATCAAGTACTTAATTGTTAACACTTAGCTTTCACATGTTACATCTAGATGGACACTCAAGATGTACCTGCCCATGATGTACCAGCTAAGGATGCACCTCACACTCCTAATCTGGCGACTATTTTTCAGACAGCTCAGGTAGAGATGGATCAGCTTAGAGAGTCCATCCCTACATTTGATCCAGGTGGCATATACAGAGATATTCGTACCACGGTATTGAAGAGTTTGGAGGATATGACTGCTAGATTGTGATCCCAGTCTTCTTTCACAACACAAGTTGTTGACAGTATTTTTTGAGAGTTGAGAGACGAGGTATTGGGTGATGTTTCCTTGGAGACAGTCCAAAGTCGTGTCCCCAAGGAAATCATTAAATGAGAGGTTTTCCCATTTTATGAGGGGAAGCCCAAGGTGAGGGCATATCAGGTTACACAGTGTGAGATTCCTTAGATCGCATGCATGATATACCCTCGTTTTCTTGCAGCGCATGGTCGTTATCCTAATAACGACCAGATTTCATTATATTTTACACAGTAGTTGTACGCTGAGTTCTGTTTGGGACTCAGGGTCAACTATTTAGATCTTCCTGAATTTTACGGTTAGGGGTGCGGTAGAGTTGAAGACCGTGATCAGTATTGTAGGGCTGATTGAGTTGTACGTACTCATAGAGATCGTTGGGCAAAGGACTCCGGAAGTGCCACCGGCGATGGCTGCTACTGCAGATAGAGTGGTCATTGCTTCCCAGAAGGGAGTAGTAGACAGGTTAGGAGAGATTGCTTCTGCAGCCACCTCCATCACATCGGATACAGTGGGCAGATATATTTTGACTAGACCGAGTCGCGCCAGATCATCTTCTGAGGCTTCATCCAGTACTGCTGCAGGGGTCAGTGATGAGACATATAGAGTTGCAGGTTTGCCTCCACCTGCAGAGATACAAGCGCAACTAAGTCCGTCCCACCTGACTCAACCCGCGCAACTGCTCATCAAATGTTTCAGTTGCATGAACTCAGGTATGTGTCTAGGCCCAGCTCAGGATGCACCACCTGAGTTCGTGCAACTGAAACATTTGATGAGCAGTTGCGCGGGTTGAGTCAGGTGGACCCGACTCAGTTGCACTTGTATCTTTGTAGGTGAAGGCAGACCTGCAGCTCTATATGCCTCATCACTGACCCCTGCAGCAGTACTGGATGAAGCCTTATAAGATGACCTGGTGCGACTTGGTCTAGTCAAAGTAAATTTGCCCACTATATCTGATGTGATGGAGGTGGCTGCAGAAGCAATCTCTCCTATCTTGTCCACTACTCCCCTCTGGGAAGCAATGACCATTCTATCTACAATAGCAGCCATCGCCGGTGCCACTGCCGGAGTCCTCTGCCCAACCAGCTCTCTATGAATACGTACAACTCGATCAGCCCTACGATACTGATCACGGTCTGCAACTCTACCGCGCCCCTGACCGTAATATCTAGGAAGATCTAAATAGTTGACCGTGAGTCCCAAACGGAACTCAGCGTACAACTGTTGTGCAAAATATAAGGGAATCTGGTTGTTATTAGGATAACGACCATGCGCTGCAAGAAAACGAGGGTATATCATGCATGCGATCTGAGGAATCTCACAATGTGTAACCTGATATGCCCTCACCTTGGGCTTCCCCTCATAAAATGGGAAAACCTCTCGTTTGATGATTTCCATGTGGACACGGCTTTGGACCGTCTCCAAGGAAACATCACCCGATACCTCGGCACTCAACTCTCGAAAAATATTGTCGACAACCTGTGGTGTGAAAGAAGAGTGGGATCTCAATCTAGCAATCATATCCTCCAAACTCTTCAATACAGTGATACAAATATCTCTGTATATACCACCTGGATCAGATGTAGGAATGGACTCTTTAAGTCGACCCATCTCTACCTGAGCTGTCTGAAAAAATAGTCACCAGATCAGGAGTGCGAGGTGCATCCTGATCTGGTACATCATGGGCGGGTACATCCTGAGTGGCCATCTAGATGTAACATGTGAAAGCTAAGTGTTAACAATTAAGTATTTGATTACATGTTATAACTGCGTGTAAAACGGAAACAAATATCTGAATATATAAAATTATCCTAATTGTTCTTAAAGAGTTTTGTCACAATAGGGGTCCTAAAGGAACCTAGGGTGTACTAATTGGTATTAATAGGTCCTATTAGTTCTTAAGGGTCATAGGATGTACTAATCGGTTTGAGTAGGTCATATTAGTCCTATTAGGTCTTAAGTCTAGTCTTATTAGGTCTTAAGGGGTCCTATTAGGTCTTAAGGGTTCTAGGATGTACTAATTGGTTTGAATAGATCATATTAGTCCTATTAGGTCTTAAGTCTAGTCTTATTAGGTCTTAAGGGGTCCTATTAGGTCTTAAGGGTCCTAGGATGTACTAATTGGTTTGAGTAGGTCATATTAGTCCTATTAGGTCTTAAGTCTAGTCTTATTAGGTCTTAAGGGGTCCTATTAGGTCTTAAGTGGTCCTATTAGGTATTAAGGGTCCTAGGATGTACTAATTGGTTTGAATAGGCCATATTAGTCCTATTAGGTCTTAAGTCTAGTCTTATTAGGTCTTAAGGGGTCTTCTAAGTGTCTTAAAGGGTACTAGGATGTACTAAGGCTCCTGGTCCTCCTAGGATAATATTTTACCATCTAACTCTACATGAATACCATATATACATGTAACTCTAAAACATATGTACATAATTTAGAGAGAGAGAGAGAGAGATTCCTAATATTTACTAACTTTAAAAGCAATTTAAAAACAATTATTTTTAATAATTTCTATAAGATCTTAATGTTTTCTAGCATTTTCTAACATTTCTACTACGGTTTCTAATGTTTTGTAAATATTTTCTAACATTTCCTAACATTCTACTACGGTTTTCTATCATTTTCGGACATTTTCTAACATACTAAGTTACAATTTTATAACATAAATGCTAACATTCTATTACGGTTTTCTAATATTTTCTAATGTATACCAAGTTACAATTTTCTAATATTTTCTAATGTATACTAAGTTACAATTTTCTAATATTTCTAACGCATACTAAGTTACAATTTTCTAATGTATACTAAGTTACAACTTTCTAACATTTGCTAACATATTCTAACATTTATTCTATGGCTTTTTAATGTTTCCTAACATTTTGTAGCATTCTACTATGATTTTTTAACAGTACTACTACAATTGTCTAACATATTCTAACATTCTACTATGATTTTCTAACATATTCTAAAATTCAACTAAGATTTTCTAACATTTCTACAAACTAAACATTATTTAAACCAAATAACTAACTAAAATAAAGAAAAAACATATAAATTATAATAAAAAAATGAGAAAAATGCGTGTACCTGATACTACTAACAATCAAAAGAGGTTGAAAAAGCTCGGGAGGTGCTGATGTCGTACTAGACGTCACTGGTTCGCTCTAAGCCCGGGTCCACAAAATCTCAAATAGTAAATGGTGAAAATGAAATGGGTTGTCGGAAATTTATAAAAAAAATCGGCGAATAACGGCTTTGCGCGAAGGGGGGCTTCGCGCGAAGCACCCTACATAGGGTACTTTGCGCGAAGCCTCCACTTTGCGTAAAGTACCTTACGTGGGGTACTTCGCGCGAAGAGGGTACTTCACACAAAGCAATCAAAACCGAATTTTTTTTTTAAGGACTGATTTCCTTCGTCCCGAAAAGTGGGACACACTATTGTGAGACCACCCCTTAGAATATGCATATTCTAAGGGTTGTTGCTGCATATATGTATTTATTTTTTATTTTTATATGTTTTTATATGGAAGGAACCCAAAGCAAACCCAAACCCACCGTAAAAAAATTTTGATCAAGTCCGAGAACCCAAATCTCGAACCTAAATTTGAATCCAAACTGAGACCAACAACTCAGATTTGAAGTGTTTAACTATCGGAAATCTATCTTGCAAGGGAAAGGGCCTGAGGTGTAAGTTTGGGGTCACGAGGGACTAGTGAGAAGGTCGTGGATCGTTGTGGCCTAAGAAAAGAAGGCACTCACTATGTCTAGTCACCCCTTACAACCTCCGCCTAATTCCACAAGATAGCAATTGTTTGTAGGGAGACAAGATATGGTCGAGGAAAGCAGATACAAGCCAGCAAACAAGGGGGTTGTGGTATACATCCCTCTTGGCTTGGTTTAGAAATGGCTTCAAGCGGACCCATCACATCTCTAACCCAATATGTTTTCTACTATAGTTTACTAAATGTTTAGATATATAATTGTATATATAGTGCATATGTTTTCATGTTGTTTTGCAAGATCCAAATCCAAGGATTGCAATATTGAGGGAAACTTTATTTGGTGAGCCAAAACCCTAACCCTAATTTGTTTCAATTGTGATTTTAGGTCAAATTCTAGGGTAAATTAGGAAGGGGACATTACATGCATCCATGTCAACTTTACGTTCAACTTTAATGGATGACAAAGGCTTTGTAGACAACTACTTGCGAATGAAATATATCACTATATATCCAATATGTTGAATGCATTATCTTAAAGTAGTTTCCAGCCATTCTATGAACCCATCCAGCCTATTTTTATATAATCAGTCAACTTATAAGTTATTATTCTCAAATAGGATAATAAATTCAAGGAAGCTCTAATATATTTGAGGACTCTTTTGGTTACATTTCAATGCACTATCTTCTGTCAATTCATTAACTTGGATAACATGGCTACAACAAAGTTGATATCGGGTCCAATGGTTGTGATAGAAATCAAACATGCAAGTTTCTTGTAGTTTCTATTGTTTATCATTGATGGTCTGTGATTCCTCTTCCTTCAACTCAATTCCACCATCTGTGGTGGTATAACAAGTATTGAGGAAATCCAATTTAAATTTCTCGAGCAAATTTGCTGCATACTTTGATTTAGAAACAATGTTACACCACGCTAGGGGGACAAGGGGCCGACTTTCCGGGACGGGGGAACAAAGGGCCTAAGTTTGGGAACGCCGAGGGGAACGGTGGTGGGGGGCAATACTGTATATACTATATACTATATACTATATACTATATATTATACATATAGCACTTGAAATGGTAGTTATGAAAAGATGTATAAGACTATTAAGAAGTAAAATAGCAAAATTGCAAATGTCAAATACTAAATACTTGAACATTGAACAACGAACATTGAATATCAAATTACTAATTAGAAATTAGATAACTAAATAAAATTTCAATTTGACATATGAAATTGTTGAATCAGCAAATGGAAGATTTCTATTATATCAAAAATATCATAAAGATTATACAATGAGTAGCATGATATCAAAACAAGTACAAAATGTCAAAATGCAATGAAAGGAGGTCTCTAATCATCCCTCAAGGCAAACTCCTCATCACTGGAACTACTAGACTCCTCACGGTAAAGATCTTCCAAACAAACACCAACCAGCCCTGCATCTAAAGGCATTGCACTCTCATCCTCGTCAATTTGTGATGGCCCCTCTGGCTCTACATCCCATCGTTTTGCTGGGCTCTCCTTGTACACACGTATCTTGCAGTGAATGATACGCAAGGCACTATGTACAGCCACTATTTTCTCTACTCTTTCAAAGATAATTTTGTTCACCTTAAGAGAGTGGATGAAGCTAGAAACCTGAGATAGCAGAGAAATGGCTAGTGTGGTAGTCTTTGATTTCTGTCCATGACAATTCCACCACAAAATCGGGTCCTCTTGTGTCATAGTTCTTATATCTACCTTTGCCATGTCCGAATAACCCCCAAGAGTGGCAAACCTCATCCATTTAGTGCAAATCTTGCCAGTAGTTTCAGCATCATACACCATATCAGTGCACTTGAAGAACCCTACCTTCACCTCATCATCCTGAATCAATGTAGTACCAGGCCTAGGCATGTACCACTTCAAATTCAATGCATAAGCAGTCATGTGCAAGGGAGTGTTCACCTTATCCCATCTACGTTGAATGATTAGCCAAATGTGCTCATTGTAGAATGCTAAAGTGGGGTCCTCCTCTCACACAGCAACCCTCATCTAGTCAAGCATAGAATCAATGCACTCATACACCTCTCCAAGGGTAGCTACATCCCCATCCCCATATCCGATGACCTGGAAAGCCAAAGCAATGATAGAGAATATCTACTTTGCATCGCTCCAAAATATATCACTCTTCACTGTCCTTCACCCTCTTCCCCTAGTCTGTCTTGGCCTCGACCCACCGATTCCAATAATTGGTCATAACCATGAATTGTTGTGCCTCTTGCAACTCAAGCATTCTCTCCAAGAGAATGAAATAGGATGCATATCTAGTCTCAATTGGTTTCAAGAACTCCTTCGCGAAACTCTTGAAGAGTGCATGTGAAGTGGGGTGGTTGTAAATAAACATCTACACATGTCTCGCATGGCTCGCCACTCCTCTAATCCAGTCAATCTTCCCCATGTCTTTTAGTGCATTGTTCATAGCATGCACACAACATGGAGTCTACCAAATATGTTAGTATGTTGCCTCAATAAGCTTCCCTGCAACTCTGCACACATGTGCTACATCTGTCACTACTTGGACCACATTTTGTGGCCCAACCTCCTCAATAGCATCCCTAAGGATCTCAAACTAAAAATCAACATCTTTGCGATGCCATAAACAATCAACGCCCTAAGGAAGTATGGGCCCTCTGCACATGTAACCATGATGTTGATGAGTGGACAATGGCTAATGTTCGTCCACCCATCCATAACTATGCTACATCCAGACTTTGCCTGACATGCCTTCATCGTCTCCATCAAAACTTTGATCTTGGCATAGTTGTTATCCAAAATCGTGTTCCTCAATTTGTGCTCACTTAGTGGCACATATAATGGTCTTCCCCTCGCCACCATGGACATTATCTCCTTATAATAACGAGATCGAGCTACATGAAATGGAATGTCATTGGAAAAGAACTTGCCAATGGCATATGTATCTAATCCTTGAGTTGCACATTGAATAAATCAGTTATGGGGTTACTTCTCATCTTGTATTTCCCCTTGCTCTCTCGTGATTCAGCCACAGCACTACGAGCAGATGAAGGTCCTAAGACTGACCCTGACATCGTTCTTGCTCTTTGATGCAACATACAAGAAGAAACATGTGGCTAACCCTACATCTGTTGAATAGTCTGAACTTGATTCCTACCAGACAAAGTAGTAGGTATTTTAATTGCAGTGTCTTCAGGAACACCCCAAAGCTTGTTGAATTCAATTTTGTAGTGGATATTTTCAAGCTCCTTCAAAAATTTACATGGATCCACACCTTTTCCTGTCCAAAAGAGGAAGTGTGAATTAACTCTAGTAATGCTCCCAAACCATTCCGTATTACAAATGTTGCATCTCCATTTCCTTGTACCACCACCTATTGGCGTTGGGGTTGTTATTCTTGTTGCAAACTGTTTGAGAGGAAACTTGGGATCATAAGGACCCCTAGCAAATTGTGCCAAAAGCTCGTAGGGGCAATCTATAGCAACTGGTGCGCTAGTCATGGAACTAGTTTGGCCTTCCGAATCAGCCCCATGCTCATCCCCCTCAACTGCATGCTCAAGTTCATATTTTGATTCACTTGCACCATGCGAATGAATTTCCATCCCACCATTCACTCATATCATGACTATGGGAGCTCATTGTGACAATGCATTTCACAAAATGAAAATAAATTCATTAAGCACCTAGTTTCAGACTACTTTAAAAAATTAAAACTCTAAATTTTAATTTTTTCACAAATTTCATTCAATCATGAGGGCAATAGTGATTCTTCGTTTTGCCCTCAAGATTCAACATAAAGTCTGATTTAGAAAATGAAACAAAGAAAATGAAATAATATTGAAATAACAAAAACAATTACAAAGGAAAATCAATAAATAAAACAAAAAAAAAAACCCTACCATGTGCTTGAAAAATATCTTCAAGAAGGTGTAGAATTTTCCTCTTCTTCTTCTTGCTCCTTGTCATTCCTATTTAACTTGCACTCATTCTTTTCACTCCTTTTCGCTCTTCTCTATTTGTTGTAGCAAACAATGAGAAATGCAATTGAGTAGAAATGAAGATTGGAGGGTCTTTTACAGGCTTGGAGAGCCCTAGATGGGGCCCGCCATAAATTAAGGTTTGAATGGAACCCAAAACAAAATTAAAAAATTTGCATTCTTTCTTAAAATTCATATAACTTATCGTTCGTTGTCGGGTAATGCATAGACGTCCCTGGAATGTTCGAGGGATGTCTAGTCATCCCCGCATTATTCCAAGAACGCTAGGCCATCCCCACGTTCCAATGAGGACTGGGTGGTGCATGGGCGGCAGTGGGGCAATGCCCCATTCCTTTCCCCTTGTCCCAGGGATGTCCCCGTCCCGAGAATGAAGGGTCCAGGGGTCGGGACACATCCCCGTTTAACACTATTTAGAAACGAAATTTGTGCTCATCTTGCCAGATTTGTATTCCTAACAATAATGCAACAATTATAGGTCATTCCCCTAGTTTCCTAAGATTTTCCTTTTCTTCTTTAGTGAGATTCAAATTGTTACCTATGGTGGTCAAACCATCAACGTAGAACACAATGATAACCATATCATAATTTTTCACATTTACATGCAAATTGATACCTAGTTTACTCTGTTTGAAACATGACAATTATAGATATTGAATGATCTCCATATACTCTTAGAAGAGACAATGTCATCTCTAAATACAACATAATAGTTTGGTGTTCATCGAATTTCTAACCAAATTTACAATGCAGTCCAGATCCCAAGACTGAGAAAACTATTTTGGGAGTAGACTGACCCTCTAATGAAAATTTATGCATTTAGGACTTGCATATCCTAAATATATTTTTTTATAAATGACAAGTTAGTATTTACTAATTTGGAATGTGAAATGTGAGACCACAGGAAACTTCTTGTTTTAATGTTGGTAATTGGTAACTTTCATAATTTTGGTCAGATTTACCTCAGATTTGAAATAGAGATGCCCAATTAAGTGTTCTAAGAGATGAAACCCTTGGCAACCTTCTCACAGGGAATCATGCTCGATCTATTTCATTGATAATAAATAGGTGTGGTCGTTCAACCAACCAGTGAGAGGAGGCATCATGCTCTTCTTTGACGAGCTAGCGTCCTTTTACCAAGAACATATCCACTACCAGATTTTTGGCTTTCCAATTTAGGTCCCTAGGCCAAAAATGGGGGATAAATGCAATGACTAGAACATCACAAACCCATGAAAACTTTCTCAGATCAGTTACACACAATGGGAAATGATGAGGGTATGAAAATCTACAAGACCTAACAGGACCTAAAAGGTTCTTATCTCACAAATGAGCTTTTTGATGAATAAAAGATCACAACTAAAACACAAATGCTTACTAGCTATCTGAAAACAAAGACCAATAGATCTACATACACAAGTGATTAAACAATTCCTTATTTTAAGGATAAAACCGCAATGCAAGATTTGAGAAAAGCTAAACCTCGAAAGCACAAAAGGTCCCTAAGATGAATGACAATGTTAATATAAATCTTACCATTGTCTTCACTATAATCCACATTACAACCTTTGACAATATAACTCTAAACTTAGATCGGATAAGTGAATGACAACCTCTATAGCATAAGCTCAACTTTAACTATTGTTAAGAATGAGTTGTGCTCAAGGCGCTTATAATTTAAAGTGAATAGGATTTAGAGATTTGAGAATAATAGTTAAATATCCCAAAAATAAATATTTTAAAGAAATCATATTCAAGAGATACATGGAAAGTGGAAAGAAAAACTTAAAAGCATAAAATAAAACCTAACTAAAGCCCTCATCCATTGCCTTAAAATAGCCACAACCAAAATTAGCCATTGCTAAAACTAGAATTTGCCCATGAGCATCCGCCATGATTTTGAAGCAAATACACTCTAAAACCATTAGATTCTTCAAAAGAACTACAAATACTGCCATGGATCCATTCACAAGTTGAGAAATAATTCCTAGTGTTTTATCAACAATTAAAACTAAAGTTGAAAGTGAAACAACTTCAGAAGCTTTGAAAACCCTTCTTTGATCTTGTCAACCATATTCTCATTAAGTGAGAAATCCACAACTACAAGCAACAATTTTGATGACCCTATCTTATTTTTCCTAGATTGGTTGTTATTGTTCACACTTTCAATTTGGTGTCTTTAAAGCAATTAGAAGGGTTATTTTGAATGTTGACTTCTACATCTAACGTGGTAAAGGCACTAGATCTTAAAGCATCAATGCCATTAGAGCATCATTGGAGAGGTATCAATTCATTACAATAATGAATGAGAACTTATGTAACATGAAACTCCAAATACTTTGATTGGTATTTTCTGTAGTGATAACTAATTGTCTAAAAGGTATCTTTGTTGCACATAAGACAACATTCTTTTATCTAAGAGAGGGAAAAGCAAATATAACCGAATCGGTTATCTCTCATGATTCAATCTCCTTTTAGTTGAGCTATTGAAAACTAACTTGGAGAACCAACTGATGTGGAGCCTTCAGGTAGAGCCTTGCTAGAGAAGAATCAAATAGCGACAAAAACAAATTACGTATGGCTGAAGAAATGACCAAGGCACTAAAATAGCTTAACCGAAGTATTTATCTTCAAACCATCATTTATCCTTTTGCAAAAACTCATCACAAGCCTTCATATGGGTGTCATAAGCTTGGCTTGCTACTATACCATTTTGTCTATTCAAAAGTTTGGCACTATATTCCAATTGTGCTAATCCTTCTAATTGTTTGAGCAAATTCTCCTCTAGTTTATTTGCATCATCTAGCACTTTGTTCATTGCATCAAATAGAAGGATCTTTCCAACTTCGTCTTTCCATTCTTCTTCAATTTTGTCTTCTCCAGTGTCTTTGGAAAATGTAGGTGGTTGTGTACCTTGCAATTTATTGATCCTACCTATTGCATTTGCTACATTCTCATGATACTTATGATGCTCTTTTAATAATGATTCTACTTTTGTTAACACAATTCTCACCTCATCAAAAATAACTTCCAGTTGCCTTTTTGCTTCTTCTTCAACATGTTCGCTATGTTGTTCAAGGCACTGCACCATTTGTTGCTTTCTCCACAAATGCTTATTGACAAGCTTCAAGTTGAGCTCCATTTTCCTTTGTCTCTTTATGACACCTACAATGTCTTGATATCTTTCACACATGAGCTGCATATGAGGCAACAATTATGCAAACTAGCCTTAATTAAATCTTGGGCCATTATAAACTTGCATGTCTTCAATTCCTTACTAAGTCTCAGGTTTTCTTCTTGTGACTTAATAAATTGTCTCTCTACTCCAATCCTTTTCTCTCTTTCAATAGCAACATCTGTTTTCAGCTTTGAAGTTTCATACTTTGAGGACAAAAAGAGGCCTTTATGTGAGGATGTACTTAATTGTTCATTCAGCTCTTTGACCCTCTTTTCTAATTCCTCATTTTTCTCTGAAATCCTTTCAACAGTGGCCCTAGTAAACAATGTTGTATTGACATTCAAATTGGCTTCTTGTCTTACATATACATCTTGCACTCTATAAACCATAAATTGCCACAAAATCTGATGTGGGTCTACAATTGAGATTGGCCTTTTCTCTGGAGGATAGAGGAGCCATGTTGACAAAGTATTATCATTAAGCCTAAGTTCAAAACCATGACACAATTTGTCAATTCCTTCATCACTTAGCCTGACATCATTTCCTTCATACCTCCTCAAATTGTCAAAAACTACACAAGAGGACAAATATACTTCTGGGAGAAGTAAGCATAATGTTTCCTTGAGCATCTTCATCCCTTTCTCTGGTGTCATATTGTGTATCTCCTCCTTTACGTCAACCCAAAATTGCTTGATAGCTTATCACATTGCTCTAGGAGAATACTAATTTTTTCTCAAGCAACTTTCTCCCTTTCATCTTATGAACAAATAATCTGAATTCCTCAAAATTGATGAAGTCGTCATCAGACATAAATCCCTCTAAAGCCTTCTTCCTAACATTCTCAGTAAGATAATCAGAAATCTCAATTATATCATCATTCTGATCATTTGGTGGCTAATATGGCTGTAATGGCAATTGTTGCGGTACTTCTTCATGTGGCCCTGCTCCCTCACCAACTTCTTGAGACACTTATATTCCAACTAATGGAGCATGGAACATTTGAACCAAAGATGTTATAGCTCTTGGTCCTTTTATCCCAATGGATGAAACACTTGGGAAAGGTGGCCGAATAATAGGCTAATCAGATGTCAACATAGACGCATTTTGAATGAAGATTATTCTAACTCAATCATCCTCATTAGGGAAAGCACCTTTGTATAAAGAATCAACTTTCATCTTAGCATTCTCAATCTTCTAAATTTTCAAGTATGTTGTCGCCCTCTCTTTCCCTTATTCATAAGAATGGCAATTCCTCACCAGTTCTTTGAGCAAAAAGTCATGTGAGTATGCACCCAAGCCTACATATCTTCTTGTGAAATTGAAATAATTATTTGGATCAAAGTTCCTTGCCTCTGACCCCAATAACAACTTATATGTGCTCAAAAGATCAATTGCTTGTTCAAATCCTTGTACTGTATTAATTTGAAATTCACCTATGCACAAATATGCTGGAAGGAATGAACCCTTGTTATGCTTCCTAAAGGACATTGTTGCTTCATACATCTACCATACAATCTCCAAAATTACCAATCTATCTGATAGTATCATAGGCAATACATGTGGCTGACCTCCAAACCAATATACCCTAATGTAGGTATATTTTTCCATCATGTACCAACCAGCCCAATTGTGATCAATTTGGCGTTAAACTATTGCTCCCTCCCCTTGGGCCTAAAAAAAATCATTATCTTGCTTGACAATCTTGGGGGATCATAGCCAAGTATCCCATATAACCTTTGAACAAAATGTTCTTCAAAGTATAAGTATTGAGCATCTTTATACCAGCGATCCCATATGGAGGTCCACAATTGTACTAGTTTCTTATATCGTATGTCATCAAACACCCTAATGTGCAGATCATGACTCTAAGTATCATACTTTTGTCCTTCGAATAACAAAATATGCATTTGAAGAGAATACCACCTGAATGTAACCATTGAATTATCACTTTGAATATTAACTAGGGCATTATGGATTCCCTCTGCAACAAATTGAGGTTAATCAAAAGGTCTATTATTTGCAGTACTTTGAATGTCACAAACAAGTATTATAAGTTGTTCAAGCATATGCTAATTTCCATCAAAGCCTAGCACCTAACAGTAAGCATAATAAGTCATCTAAAAGTATTTGTGAAACAACTCAACGCTATAGGGGGCCAGTTTTGTGTCCTTCAACTTTTGAAGATCATTACCAATCCTAGGCCTATGCATTAGCAACAACTTCTATACACCCCCTCTGTACTCTTATACTTTGATCTCAAGCTACCAAGATCAGCTTTATGTCCATACCTTACATAGTCTACCATATCAAACACTTCACAGATCTTCTCTCAGTTAATTGGTAGTTGTTCTGTCGTAAATTGCAAGCACCCTATAGGTGTGTACAATTTCATGATTGATTAGTGCCCACCTTCATGCATTTTCATTTCAACATGCATAATAGGACTTCATATGGCACTTAGTGGACACCTAAATTGTAATATGGGTCCTATAATATTCCAATTTCATCAAAACTCAATCTGAGCCCTTATTTCTAGGCACGTTCCTTTATTATTTCCCCTCTTCAATCATTTATTAGCCTACATGGGCCCTATGTTAGCATTTGTGGCCTTTGTTATCTCTCCCAACCTCAAAATCACTTGTACCTCAAAATCTGGTATCTCCTAGTTATATCGCCCATGGTTTAAATTTGAGCCCTGATTGGTGAGTATAGGGTGCCTACGCATCCCTATACCCAGGTATAAGGCGCGTAGGTATCCTATACCCTCTGTTTAGGGCTAAAATTTGAATCGGGGGCCGTCTCAATAATTTAGTAGGATTTCCATATTTGTGGTTGGCCTGTGTTAGTTTTAACCCATGAAATGTTGTGAGAGGTATATAAGTGGCCTATCTCTCCTCATTTTGGTAACCACAAGCAAGAATCCACAATCAAGTTCATGAATCCACATCTACTCTCAAGCATATGCAATCAAGATTTCGCATCCAAGCATTCAAGATCAAGTCTCAAGCATTTCAAACTGTTGTCAAGGCAATTTTCTCCATGGATCTAGCTTTTTTCCCCATTGAAGGCCAAGCAAAGGAGTCCACCATCAAGGAAGATCATGCATTGAAGCATCCATCCCCATTCCTCAAAGTCTTCAACTTCTCTCTCTCCAATCAAGCATTGTAGCTGTTAATTTTATGATAGCTGCAAATGTAATAGCACTCTATGTTGTATATGCAAATCAAACTTCTATTCAAATGATAATCTTAGCTTTTGTATATCTTTTACTTTATTAATATATTATGAATATAATAATTCTGATACTTCTTTTATGTATGCAGATTGCTGAATACACTATGTTCGATTTCAATATATTTCAGCCAAATATCATTTTGCATATATATATATATATATATATATAGAGAGAGAGAGAGAGAGAGAGAGAGAGAGAGTCACATAAATGATAAGCCGTGACTCACTAATGAGTCATGTCTTATCATTGACGTGACCCTTTATAACAAAATGAATCGCTGTTAATCTCAGTCAATATTAAATCGACGTGATATTGTTTATATAACCGATCGATAGTAATATCGGTGGTGACATTACTAATGTCAACTGATGATACTATCGGTGTTAACACATATATATTTAACAGTTATCTGATAATAATATTGGTGATAATCCAAAGTTATATCATAGTCATCGATAACAATATCGATGATAACCGATACTAATCGGTATACATGAAGTCGACAATCATAAAGAAATAAATCGATGATCATCGATTTATCATTAATGATAATCGATGGTTATCGATCTATCACTAATGATAATTCGATGATCATTATTATATGATCATTAAATAATTACACATGGTAATCGATATTTATAATATGAGGATATATTATTATCATAAATACATATATATATATGTATATACATTAATGTATGTATAATAATAGTCATAACTATTATATACATACGTTAATATATATGCATATATGTAGTGTATATTCTCATCCATATATATCTGATCGTCGCTGTCTTATTTCAACACTCCCTCTTAGCTAGGGAAGATATAGTATAGTTTGATCTATTTCCATAATATTATTATGTACAGTTTATCTGATCGAAGCTATAAACATCAACACTCCCTCTTAGCTAGGGAAGATAAAAATGCACATCACAATAAGTTAATAAATTGTGAGAGTTTGTTCATCAGAAATCAATTCTCATAATGTAATCAATTGAAACATATTCCCAATATGTGGATAGCCTCCATCGGCAATTCTATCCATAAGTTCTCAGGTGGATTGCCTCCATCGGCGATTCTATCCACAAGCTCTCATGTGGATTGCCTCCATCGGCAATTCTATCCACATACTCACGAGCTTTAGTGTGGATTGCCTCCATTGGCGATTCTATCCACAAGCTCTCGTGTGGATTGCCTCCATCGCCAATTCTATCCACAAACTCACGAGCTTTAGTGTGGATTGCCTCCATCGATGATTCTATCCACACGTTCCCGAGTGGATTGCCTCCATCGGCGATTCTATCCACAAACTCACGAGCTTTAATGTGGATTGCCTCAATCGGCGATTCTATCCACAAGCTCTCGTGTGGATTGCCTCCATCGGCAATTCTATCCACAATATATCTATCACAATAGAAGATTAAGTTATTGTAAGATCGTCACTCCCTTACAAATACAAGTGATAATCATTTGGAAGTCGTCACTCCCTTATGATTCACATAGGGCCCATATACTTATAAAATAACATTAATATAATAATCAACAATCATGTCAAGTTTACCTTAGAATTGTTCTTATCTTTATCAGTGAACTCCCTCTCAATCATAAGGTATCTTGAATTTCTTTTAGAATACATATTTCTCTGACTTCAACAAGGGAAGCTTGCATTCTAAGTCCGTCAGGACACTTTCTTGCAGTGTGACCATATGTCGCATCTAAAACATTGCATTGTAGAGAGATCTCTAGGTTTCTTGAACGGTTGTTCATATGACTTCTTGCCCTTATTCCTTTTTGAACTAGTGACGAGAACTCCTTGTCTAAAGTTTCCCATTGACCGTGCTCATCATTTCCATTAGGTTTAAGAGGATTTTCTATTATTGTCTTTAGCTCATTCTTCCTTAATACCAACATCATTCAAAGTTTCCACGATTCAAAATTGGAAGCACCTTCAAGTCTGTCTTCGAGTCTCATTCCATTTGCCATTCTGTAGGTAAAAGATTTCCAAAAATCCGATCTTGATCTTCCTTCAATCTAATCGGATCTTCCTTCAAGCGGTTAGGCTTTAACGAATGAACTGGCTCTGATACCATGTTAATTTTAGGATAGCTGCAAATGTAATAGCACTCTATGTTGTATATGCAAATCAAACTTCTATTCAAATGATAATCTTAGCTTTTGTATATCTTTTACTTTATTAATATATTATGAATATATTAATTCTGATACCTTTTTATGTATGCAGATTGTTGAATACACTATGTTCGATTTCAATATATTTCAGCCAACTATCATTTTGCATATATATATATATATATATATATAGAGAGAGAGAGAGAGAGTCACGTAAATGATAAGTCGTGACTCATTAATGAGTCACGTCTTATCATTGACGTGACCCTTCATAACAAAATGAATCGCTGTTAATCTCAGTTAATATTAAATTGACATGATATTGTTTATGTAACCGACCGATAGTAATATCGGTGGTGACATTACTAATGTCAACCGATAATACTATTGGTGTTAACACATATATATAATAGTTATCCGATAATAATATCGGTGATAATCCAAAGTTATATGATAGTCATTGATAACAATATCGATGATAACCAATACTAATCGGTATACATGAAGCCAACAGTCATAAAGAAATAAATCGATGATCATCGATTTATCATTAATGATAATTGATGGTTATCGATCTATCACTAATGATAATTCGATGATCATTATTATATGATCATTAAATCAATACACATGGTAATCGATATTTATAATATGAGGATATATTATTATGATATATATATATACATTATGTATGTATAATAATAGTCATAACTATTATATACATACGTTAATATATATGCATATATGTAGTGTATATTCTCATCCATATATATCTGATCGCCATTGTCTTATTTCAACACTCCCTCTTAGCTAGGCCAGATATAGTATAGTTTGATTTATTTCCATAATATTATTATGTACATTTTATCTGATCGAAGCTATAAACATCAACAATAGCAAACGACGATATCCATTACACAAGGTTTTGTCTTTCATGATTTCCTTTTGGGTTTTTGTGTTAAGTCAAAGCTATTGCATCAACATATTTGATCACATTCAAAGAAGCATTGCCAAGGTATGATATACTTCATTATTCAAATCTAGCCTCTGCTATATGACAACACGCTTTCATTCATCTTATTTCATTTCAAGGTTGATTCCAAATAGGGGTTTAACCGAGTCAAACCCCTCTATACAATCTTCTTCCCCATTTTTTTGTTTCCAAGAACAAGTGGAAAACCTACTGTTACAGATCCAAAAAGTACAAGATCCAACGAATGATCGCTGAAAATCTCAAGCAAAAGTGTAGGGTATATGGTGCACAGGCATCCTATACTTGGGTACAGGACGCCTAGGCATCTTATACCCTCCAAATCAGCTTCAAATTTTAATCATTGGTCAGTGTTGCGGTGTAGTTTCCGTTTCTATTCATTACAGGTTCCTATTTGATTTATGCCTGTCTATTTCTACCAAAAGTTGTCATTTAGCTCATTTGGCCTTCTATCTTGCATTAGTCAATCATATCCCCTCAAATGCAACTCGTTCCAATACATTATCAGTGAAGGATCATTGACGCACTTAGAGCTTTAGTCCTACTTGAGCCTATTGGGTCATCTTCCTTCTGATTGTGTATTAGGAAAGAGGAGCAATCTACCTTGCTTTCCCTTTTCTTATTGTACATTTTGGTGAATCCGACTTATAACATTTCCATTCTGATTTTGGTGGTTACATCCCCTTTGTATGCATTTTTTCACTTTTGATTTGGTGTTTAGATCTTATACATAGCATCCTTAGATCTAATTTGGGTACATTTCATTTTCATCATGGAGTTTACTAAGTTAGATTGATGTGTGATATCTCATGTTGTTACATTTCTCCTTATCTTTAGCAATCACGTGGAGTGGATAATACTTTCTTGCATTTCATGATATTTATATTCCTTCATGGTGTTTTTACATATGGTATTATGAGATTTTCAAATATCTTTATTCCTTATAAAGCATGTTTTAAGACTTTTATCAATATTTCATATGGTTTTCTCATTTAATGTTTAACAAAATGCAAAGAATACATTGATTACATAAGGTCTTTGTTGATGAACCTAAAGATGGCACTAGCATAAACCACCTTAATCCTTCTCCTACGATGCCTATTGATCATGAGGATAGAGATCAAGCTCCTAAAAATCCCATATTAGTGAGACCTAGAACCTCTCCTCCTCAACCCACTTTAATGGATAGTCTCAAGGAAGCTAGTTTCTGCACTTCTTTAGATGATCTTAAATATTCTTCCTTTTATCAAAGCATTTTTCATAATCCTGATGTTAAGCATTTTCTTGATGATTTATCTCCAAGAATAACATTAAGTAGACATGAAGATTTTGATAAGCCTTCTTCTCCACCTAAAGAAGATAGGAATAGTGATAGGAATCCTAATCTCCCTAAAGAGAACATTTCTCTTCCTATTCCTTTTTATACCACACACTTTCGTAAAGCTCAAGATGAATGTCCTTCCCCCTCAACATTAAAAGCTACTTACAATGTGGTTTATGACATTACTACTCAACACGGTTATTGTGGACAAGATCTTGGTATTACTGAACAAGGTATAAATGTCCCTACAAATCCTCCTACAGAAGTGATCTGAATTAAGAAATCAGATTACAATACCTGGTGTAAAACCTACAGTATTGTTGAATTCAATAAAAGAAACAATAAAGATAAACAACAGAATTGCAAGCCAAAAAGTGATCCATTCTATTCGAAATTGGAGTTTATACAAACATGAAGGATCCCGAGAGTCACTAGAATCTCTTGGAAACGAAATGAAGAGTCTCATAATGTTTATTACAAATAAACTTATTAAAACTACCAAAAATTTCAAAAAACTATATTAAAATTTAGGCCTACTTGGAGAAGGCATAACTTTCTAGTCCTAGGTCCGATTTGCGAACCATTTACTTCGTTGGAAAGATAATCCAAAACTGTAGACCCAAAATTGAGAAGTGAAACCTACCGTTGCCCTTCCCCGAGGAAGACAGGGCCAGAAATGCCCCAAAGACCTTCAAAAATGCAGATTACTGAGACATCTAAAATACTGAAAAAATTAAATTTCAATATTTCCCAATTCCATCCTGATCAAGAAGTTACTAGATGTTGTCTAAGATTTATACCTCAAACCAATATCTTTCCTTCTTCTACCTACAATCCTATTTCATCACAACAAAAACCTCCTCTACACATTCTTTTACCAACACCATATGTTGTTACAAATCCTTTTGATGACCATTTGGCTTTGGCTAAGAGAATCTTTTGGAGACTTAAATATGATCATAAGATTTGTTTTCCTTTTAGACATTTTCCAAGGAATCAAAGATCTCATAATGGTGATTTTCTATGTCTTCTTCAACATAGCAATCAACATTCTCTTGTTGATTGTATTGAATTTAGACAATTTGTTTAAGATTTAGTAGATCGATGTCTTATTTGCTTAACCATGGATCTTATACTTTTTCTTGGTATCAAAAACTTCACTTAGCATCTCTCCTTCTTATTACGTTGTTCTCCATCATGTATTCTTAGTAGCTTACTTCACTAAGGGCTCTTTGCTTTGCATGATGTCCATTATGAGCAACATAATAGGTCATTTCCCTTGTCTTTCTTCTTGGGGGGCATGGTCTCTCTATCTTATTCATTTTCCTCCCAAAGAATCCATTAACTCTTTGTTCGTTAAATCTTTTACACTATGATGTCCTTCCATGCATGGACTCGTTTGTTAAGGATCTTTCTCTTTAGGAGATTGATATCCTTGTTTACAGCCTCTTCCTTGCTTGGAATAGTATATCTTTTGTAATTGATTTTCCCCTAAGTGTGTATAATGTGATATCCTTTCTTTTTCTCCTTCATGGGACCCATTTTCTCTTAGTGGACTTGTATCTTTTATAATGATACATTCTTTGTAGCATTAGATCCTTTGTTTCATGCAAGGACTTTTCAACTTTTTTAACAATCTTTTTGTGCTTCAAAGAGCATGTATATTATATATGATATTTCACTTAGGGAGTGTATGGTGTTTCTCTTCCTTTCCATTTGATCCATTATTCCTTTGTGGACTTGTTTTTTTATAACATGATATCTGTTCTTGCATGGATTTGTTTGTTTTACATTAGAATCTTCTCTTTCTCAAGAGATTTACATCCTTGTTCACAACTTATTCTTGCTTGAAAGTGCATGTCTATTATAAAACATCTATCACTTAAGGTATACAATGTATTATATTTTCCTTTGCCTTCACCCTTGGGGGGCAAGGTTTCATTGTCAATCTTCTTTCTCCTTCTTTTCTAAGGATCCATTTTCCTTAGTGTAGCGGCGTTTGTTTATCATATGACATTCTTTTCTTATATAGAATTGTTTGTTTTGAATCAGGATTCTCTCTTATGCAAGAGATGTGTATCCTTGATCACAACCTCTTTCTTATTTGTAAAAGCATGTTCATCCTAAACAAATACCCTTACTTGGGGGCTTAAAGTGTGTCATCCTTCATCAAGAATCCATTTTTCACCTAGCAATATGGGCGGCAAAAAGGGTGCATTCTTGATCTCTTCCCCTCTTTCTCTTGAAGATGTTATTTTTGTTCAAGAACTCCTTTTTGTTGGGTGGATATTTTGCAAATGACACTTTTTAAGGATCAATAGCAAAACATTGGTTCCAGCCATAGTGTGTGAGACAAAGCCTCTCCTAATTATAAGGGAAGGCTCCCCCTTCTTATTGCTACTAGAATCAACAGAACACTTAACTACTTCTATTTACACTGTGCTAAATCAGGGTGAGATATTCATCGTATTCCCTTATTTCAGAATAGAAGGTACCATTACAATATGATCTTTAATCAATGGTGTATTTCAAATTTTCAAATACAAAGTATTCATTAGAGCAATAATCCTGATAAACAAAAGATAGACGTAAGAATAACCTTCAGCGTACCAGCAACTTTCAGTAACTTAGAAGTTCATAAAAGCTCATTCTTTCAGTGACCCCTTATGAGATTATGAGAACAAGAATGAAACACATGTCCAGCTCAAAGTCTCAAACACATATTTCACCTTGCATGCACAAACGAAGAAAACAGAGCAGCACAAAGTCTGCAAGCTATTTCCTTGCTTGAGCGTTCTTTGTTGGTCTCAGACTTGATAAGCAACTCAAAGTTTGCAAGACCAAACCTAAAACCAAATTATAACTCTGAATGCAATATGCATGCAGCTCAAAGTTTGCAAGATTGAGTTCAAATCCCTCTTGAACGAAAACACAAAACTCACAATCAATATCCAGAAATATCGTCACATAACATCTTGAATCAACACAAAGTCTGAAAGCAAGTTGCCTCTTTTATTGAAAGCAATTTAATTTACATCCAATCTCAAAGTCTTAGAGTGCATATACAAACTGACAGAGTTTTCTTGTATTGCCAAAAGATAAAAATTACGATGAGGCTCCCTCCTATATATAAGTGAGGGGCTAAGAGAAAAAGGTGGGAGAAATCCTACACACTTTGACCTACTCTATAACTAACTTTCACTTATTCAAACTACAAGTCTTAATGTACTTAACCTACAATTTGATTACATGTAATAACTTTGCAAGTGAAAAGGTCACTTGCAATTACAACTTATTTTTCGACTACATGTAATTTGTCAATAACAAAATTACAAAATGCATGATGAAAAAAAAACTAAGTGCCTGACAAGACACAACTCCTATTACATCATCCTTTGTCGGTCTTCATGCTACTATAAAATGCTCCATGATTGATGTGCTCAGATTTGGCGGAAACATCTTGCACTGGAACAGAAACTTGAACCCTTGATTGTTTTGCATCACAGTGGCCTTTACTGGGAAAGCATCTTTTCAATGTTTCATGGCCATTTCAGTCTTGAAAGGCTCTCAATCATTCCATCACTTATCCTTCTCTTTGTTGGCTCTATCATGTTGTCATTCTTGCTATGTGTCATTCTTTAGTCACCGGAGAAGCCATAACACAATCTTTCAAGCTAGAAAATTCCAGATCTGGAGCTATGCATGTGAAGAACAAGAACAAAGGGGTTTTGGACAAGCAAATTTGAAGGAAAGGGGAGAGAATCAGCCTTCAAAATGAGGCCAATGAGGAATTTCGGGTTTTTTTATGGGCACTGCAAGTAGATAAAACGTATTCATTTGGACTCAGAAATGGGAAGTTCCAATTGCAAATGCATATACATATCATGGAGGATAACTTTTACTTGTAATCGGGATTTAGAAACCCAATTACATGTATGTTGGGGAGGTGTTTCACATACATTCGGGTTTTAAAATTCCGACTGCAAGTAGGGGAAAAACCTTAATTTTTTATTTTGAAAATGACTTCAAAAACCAAATTCAGGTTTTGGGAATTACATTACAAATGGGAACATCATCTAGGAATTTCATACTTGCAGCAGCGTTTGGAAGTACCTCTTTGTTTGAGAAATGAAATTATAATCGGGATTCAAAATCTCGATTACAAGCTGGGAAGAACATTCTCATTTGGGAATTAAATATGTAATGGGATTTTAAAAACCCAATTGCATATAAGGGAAAACCATACATTTGGGAAGATCATTTAGCTACAACACTAATTTGCAATATGAGGAGAAGAACAAGCTTGATATTACCTCTTGTAACACAACTTGCAATGTGTTACTAAAAACCCGAATTCCGACATGACATAGGTATTGAAGAATTTAAAAACTTGAAATACTGCATTGAGAATCCGAAATGGGCATGACCTATCTCCTTGGAATTCTTGCACCATTGTCACGCCTTTTCATTCTATTGGTTGTTTATCCATTGTGTTCTTTGTGACAACATTGTGTCATCACTCTTTGACATATCAAGTCTTATGACTTTTATTTCTCATTGATGACTATCATAGCAGTCATGAATCTGCCCTCGTGAATCATGATAGATATTTTTACCTTCATCGTGTTTCCTTGTCCATTACCATGATCATTTCTTCTTCTTTGCAACTGAAGTTTTATGCTGCCCTCACATATAACATTGCTCATGGAAGTGAATGGAATTTCTAATTTTTGAATTACAATATTTTATGAATTGATGTATTGAAACTATGAAAGTCTTCAATACATGAGAAACCGAACATATATATGTCAATATTCTGATAAAAAAATACAGAATAATAACAAAGAGAAAACCCTCAAAAAATGCTTTAAAAAATGCACAAAAATGGAGTCATAAAATTCGTTTTACAACAAAATGATCCATAAAAACCCTAGCTATGGAGCAAAATGGAGAAAAACTAGCAAAAGCGTCCATGATTTGTACAGCAATAACCACGGTTTTAAGCAAAATGACCGCTATAAACCCTAGGCGCAGCTTAAAAATGGAGAAATCAAGGAAGAATGACCATATTTATGCAGATATAATCACGTTTTTTTAGCAAAAATGACCATATTTTCCTAAAAATGACCACAAATAGGACAAGAAAAACCACGTTTTTCACCAAAAACGACCATGAATCTCTACAAATGTCATTAATCTCTGCAAAAACGACCATAATCTGGAGAAACGACCATGAAAAACGTGACCAAAAACCTCAGATGCACAAAAATGAGCAGTAAATCAATCAAAAATGATCTATAAAAGTCGTCCATAAGAACAGTCCGTTTTTGGGTATATTACTCCAATGTGACTGCAAATATCAGTTCGAATTGGACAATAGCGATCGAAAACCCATAAATTTGAGCATGAAGAGCCACGGCATGAAAGACTCCAACTCACTGAGTGTTTAAGCCGAAAAAGAGGGGAAAAACTTAAAATGTCGGGCTTCATATGTTATTTTACAAGTTTTGTCAAGGTTAAAAACATGCCATACGGAATGAGTAATCTGATGTTGAACATTAAAACCAAGGCAAAATTAAATGTTTGGGATTCATGAGCTCCAATACATATTAAAAAGATATAATGTAAGCTATAAAAGTTGACGTCGCATTAATGAAGGGAAATTGGGTTTTTTGAAGTCCCTTACAAGTTGAAATACTTATAATATAAGTTTTAAAAACCGACAAGGCATGTCATTTGCTAAGGCAAATAAAAGACCCCACTTTCCTATATAGGGGAAGATATTATGGATTTTTATAATATATTATATATAAATAATCTAGCAATAATAAATGTTTTTAAATTTACAACTCATTGCACGTTATCTATGCATAATATCATATGCAATATATTAATAAAAACTTAACAAAAATAAAAATTAACGACTAAAGACTATAAAGCGAAAAAGCTAATAAAAATAAATGGCTTTATTTACAAACGTACTCAGAGTATACAACCATGTCTTTCTTAATCAAAATTACGATTAAATTTTGGTGGGTTGTGTTAGTTTCATTAAAACAAAATTAATGACGAGACTTTCAAAGGTAGATGTCTTGTAGCCAAGATCTCTTCCTTTCAAGGGTCTCTTCCCACTTGCAGATATCCTTTCACGATTATCTATTCCTTGGCTAACAAGAGTCTTCACTCTTTGCTAGGGTTTTTGCTATATATTGTTGTTTAAAGGTTATTTCCTTGTTGTCAGAAGTAGGTATCCTTGTTCTCTTTTACTTATGATGCCATCATAGTCCTATGCGCCATCATAAGGAGGGGCCACACATGTGGCCTCCTTGTACATTATGCAACCTTTATCGGTCCTTAGACTGATCACTTTTTGGTCCTTAGACTGACTGCCTTTATCAATCCTTAGACTAACCACCTTTATCAATCCTTAGACTGACTGTTTTTTGGTCCTTAGACTGACCGCATTTATCAGTTCTTAGACTAATTCCTTTTTGGTCCTTAGATTGACTACTTTTATCATTGCTTAGACTGGTCACTTTTTGGTCCTTAGACTAGCCACTTTATATCAATCATTAGACTAGTCGCTTTTATGGATCCATACAGAGACTATGTTTTCCATACCGACTGATCCCGTAAACTGCCCCGTCTGGAAAATTTCATAGGCCGCCTTATGCACATATTTTTCAAGGTAAAATTGACTAGCATAACCCATTTTCCTTCTTTCTCTCTCTCAGATGAATGTAACTAGCATAACACAGCTTGCTAGTCTTTCTACTCTTTCCTCCTCTTTCTCCCATGAATCACCTAGCATAACACAATTTGCTAGATTGTTGGATTCATGGTCTCTCTCTCTTTCTCCATGCTCTCATAGCTTTGCTAGAGGGTTAGATCATGGAGTGTCATCTTGTCCTTGGCGGATGCTCTTGCCCTTTCCATGTGACCACTTGTACTTTTGCAATAGCTTTCCGAACATGATGCTAGTGGTTGGGACGTTTTCTCGATCGAGGCCTCTTCAACTAGTTGATTTGGAGTTTTGTTTTTAGTACTAACCCTTTTTGTTTGTCTTTTGTCTTTTGTTGTTTGTTGTCTTTTGCCTTTTTGTCTTTTATTTTGTGCCCTTGTGTGTGGTTATCTAAGTTGAGATCCTTCGTTTGGAGGCTTGCATCCTTAAACTTAGTGATGTTTTATCTCTTTGTAGTTTGCCCATGATCATTTCTCTCTCTTTCTCTTCTCTCTCGTTTCATTTACTATGAGCACAAGGTTGTCTCGTACTCCTGCTAAAGTGGGGGCTAAATGTACTATCGTAAATTGTAAGCACCCTACCGGTGTGTACAATTTCATGATTGTTTAGCACCCACCTTAGTGTATTTTCATTTCAACATGCATAATAGGACTTCATATGGCACTTAATAGACACCTGAATTCAAATATGGGTCCTATGTTATTCCAATTTCATCAAAACTCAATGTGAGCCCTTATTTCTAGGCATGTTCCTTTATTATTTCTCCTCTCCAATCATTTATTAGCCTACATAGGCCCTATGTTAGCATTTACAGACTTTGTTATCTCTCCTTACCTCAAAATCACCTCTACCTCGAAATCTAGTATCTCCTAGTTATTTGCGACCTGTGGTTTAAATTTGAGCCCTGGTTGGTGAGTATAGGGTGCCTACACATCCTATACCCAAGTATAGGGCATGTAGGCATCCTATACCCCGAGTATTGGGCTGAAATTTGAATCGGGGGGCCATCTCAAAAATTTAGTAGGATTTCCAAATTTGTGGTCGGCCTATGTTAGTTTTAACAACCAAAATGTTGTGAGAGGTATATAAGTGGCCTATCTCTCCTCATTTTGGTAATCACAAGCAAGAAACCACAATCAAGTTCATGAATCCACATCTACTCTTGAGCATATGCAACCAAGATTTCATATCCAAGCATTCAAGATCAAGTCTCAAGCATTTCAAGGTGTTTTCAAGACAATCTTCTCCATGGATGTAGCTTCTTTCCCTCATTGAAGGCCAGGCAAAGGAATCCACCATCAAGGAAGAAGATCATACGTTGAAGCATCCATCCCCATTCCTCAAAGTCTTCAACTTCTCTCTCTCCAATCAAGCATTGTGGCAAACTACAACATCCACTATAGGAGGTTTCATCTTTTATGATTTCCTTTTGAGTTTTTGTGTGTACTCAAAGCTATTGCATCAACATATTTGATCACATTCAAAAAAAAATTTGCATTGCCAAGGTATGGTATACTTCATTATTCAGATCTAGCCTTTGCTATATGACAACACGCTTCATGTATCTTATTTCATTTCAAGGTTGATTCCAACAGGGGTTTGACCAAGGCAAACCCCTCTATACAACCTTCTTTTATGTTTTCTTGTGAGCAGAAACAGGTGGTGAGCCTAAAAGTTTTGGGCAAAAGTCGGGGTATACTGCGCAGGCATCCTATACTTGAGTATAGGACGCCTAAACATCCTGTACCATCCAAATCAGCTTCAAATTTTAATCACTGGTTAGTGTTGCAATGTAGTTTCCGTTTTTGTTTATTATAGGTTCCTACCTGATTAGTGTCTGCCTTTTTTTGTTGAAAGTTTTCATTTAGCTCATTTAGCCTTCTATCCTGCATTAGTCAATCATATCCCCTCAAATCCAACTCATTCCAATACATTATCAGTGAAGAATCATTGACTCACTTAGCGCTTTAGTCCTACTTGAGCCTATTGGGTCTTCCTTCCAATTGTGCATTAGGAAAGAGGAGCAATCTACATTGCTTTCCCTTTTCTTATTGTACAATAGAAAAGTCCCACTAGTGGATCTAGCACATCTAATTTTAGCATCATAATTCCTTGCAATTGCACTAATCAAGTCCACATTCACAAAGAGGTTGGGAACCACTATGCGGGCTAACCCTAGCCTCCAGGGATTGCATTTAGGCTCCTTTTTCTGATTTCATGTAAAAGTATCAAAAAATGTTGTGGCCCCTAATTAACATGTAGCTCTCTTTGACGAATTTATGTGAATGGAGTTTCAATACATTTGCTTGAGTTCTAGGTCTCTGAGAAGATCCAAGTAATTGGGCAATTACGTCATCACATGAATTCCAGTCATTCCTCTGTCGCTCAAGTTTTGGGCCCTCAAATGCAAAGACTTTAGAGGAAGTTGACAAAACTTTAAATCTTATAGGAAACCCTACGAATTGACCAATATACCCAAGCTAGGGTTTTCCTCTTTTTAAACCCTACACCTCTGGATTACAAACAAATACAGAAGGGCAAGAAAGAATTCACTTACTGGTTAAAATTGTAGGCTGAAAGTATTTGTCACCTTCAATTACCTTTTGCTCTGATAATGAAGAAAACCAATTGAATCTTCGCTTTTATCCACCATCAATTTGCCATTAATACCCTTCATGTGAGCTTTCATTCTTTGAAACGGGTAGCTGAGCAATTTTGAATTTCCACCATCGATCTAACCAAATCAATGGTTTTCGCCAAGATTTGAATACTTTTGGCCAATGTCACCTTGGCATTGTTGAAACGCTTTGGGCTTTCCACTGATGAATACAACTTCACCAATGATCGATCAACAACCGCCGCGGTGTATTTCATTACAAGTCAAATACAAAAAAACTCTTTATGCTTTACCTTCAGTGAGTCATTGAAGCTAATGAAACACTTCAACAAGCTCCTGATATCCCATTTACTATCACATCTTTTGCTGATGTGTACACCTCATATAATATCCTTGAACTTTCTTCTTCCCATTAGTCGGTCGTCAGGATGCCTTGAGAGTTCTAACGATGGCACGAGCATTTGATTTCTCTCGTCTCCATGTCCACGTGTCTTTCCACCTAAGACACCGTACTGACAAGTATGCTTTGACTATCTGCTTTCCCTTCCATTAGTATGTCGTTGGGGCTTTCCACAAGTTCCAACAATCTCAAGATGTCATCCTTATGTCTTTTACAAGTTGTTGACTCGCACCCAAGAGTAATACTTATTCTTGTCACTCGTTCCCTCACCAGATCGTTGGGATGTTAAAGAAATCCCAACGAACCGACGATGCCTTGTTCTGTCAGAGTTGTTCGCCTACGTGGTCTCCAAGTGTCTGACCCATTATAACCCTTTTTTCATCGCCTAATCGTCCAGACACAAGAAAAACCTCACCAATAGCACGAGGCTACTGCCAGCAATTCACTTTTGCCTACATGCATCCTCCACATCAGCATCTTCGGATCGTTGGGGCTTGAGAAATATCCCAATGATACCTCAAAGATCCTTTCCTTCATTGACTTCCTGCATACAGATGTACGCCGTAGTATCATTGAGACCTTTGAAGAAATTAACAATGCTACAAAGAACTGTTTACTACCGACATGGATGCTAACTTGGACAACACATCACCTCGTTGGATTGATGGATCATAAAAAGGAGTTCAATGACAAACCGACACACACCTAACATGGCATTACTTAAGAACAACTTGGAGCACATGTTTTATAAATGTTAAGCCACTAGGTTATCGCGAAGGGGTCGACACACGGGGACATGAAATATAAAAGCCCTAGGGTAATAACAAAATACATTTGTAGTTGAGGCTTACACAAAGACACCAACCGGCTACAAAGTGGACCTTAAGTCTGGGGTCGGTCACCTAGTGACATAAAACCCTTGATTGGAACACTTAAAAGGCATTGACCAGATGAATAGGTCACAGAACAAATATAAAAATAGAGCCCGCCAAAAGGATTTTGAAACACATTAGACTAAAGCTCACATAACACCCTAACCCTAGAGGGATTGTAAAAACAGTCCTAACACGTTGATCATGTTTAAATGTTAGACTAAATAGAACAGTGGTATATCTTGAAGACACACCTCACAAATATGTTTGAACTTTGAACACTTCAAGAAAAGAAGATTTTTAGTATTGTTTTTGCCATTATACATTGCTAAGGCATAAATGACTAATGATTTAGCCATCATGGAAACACATTGGTAAAGACGATTCTTGGTTTGGCTAACAGAAAAGTGCACTAGGTAAAGAATAGGCTAGGTTAAACCAAACCTAAGGCACACTAGTGAAAAGCCACACAACTTAGACTGATTTATTGATTATGCAAGCAAAAAAAAATATTGGTTGAGCCACAACATAGGCGTGGCAAGAAGAAATGACTAATAATTACACCAGTTTTCCAAGAACTAGGTGGAAATGACTATTAGTCAAGCCATTAGAAAAATCAGCAATCGCCAACTCCATTTGGGCTACAATCAACACCAACTCCATTTGGGCCACCCATCAGCTCCAAGGCAGAAAAATCGCTTAGTTCAACCATAGCATATGTGCTTCAATAATTTCTTGGCAAAGATTCATAAGCCTTTAACTATTTTTCTAACATGTTGGGCAGACCCTTGGTTTGATGTTGACATCTTTCATATCCTTCCCCTTATCCATTTTCATACTCCCTCTTCTTTGCCACAGCCATCATCATTCTCGAGCCTCGTCATTATCTCATTTTGTAATTATAATATACACCCTTGTTTTTCTTTTTTGCGTTTGTTTATTGTTTGAGCTTGTTTTTGAGAAGTAGAGAGAGATACAGAAATAGATATTACAATAATCTTATTTGCAACACTGATATAATCAAATAGCTCTTCAAGAATTCAACATTCAAAAATACCCACAACTGACAACTATTAGAATAATAATTTAATGTTTCTAATGGTCATCTTTAGTAGGTTTAGTTTTATCAGTTAGTTTCTATTTCACTCTTAGTTGTTTCTCTTTATAAGGAGACTGACTCCATTTGTAATTACTCTCAAATATAACACTATCAAGTTTTATAACATCATATTAGAGCGGGTCTGGGTCTAACTCCCTCACGAGAAGCCTAGGGTAATGTGGGTTGCATGTACTTGCATGTTCTTTCATGTTGTTTGCATGTGCTTCTTGTGAGTTGCATGTTGCTTGCATGTGTTGTTTTCCACACTAAGTGTTTTCTTGTTTTACTATGTGATGAAGTTTGGTCGTTTTCTAGGGTATTTTACCACATGAATGGTTTTTTGCTGTGTGAAGGTTTCTATGATAGATTGTTTTGTTGCCGCAACTGTGACTTGTTTTCTACTCCTCTCAGTCAGGTGGGTCACATCCAGGGGCTGCAGTATCGGCACCGCCCCACTATCACTACTACAACTTATCCTTCAGTTTTGGGGTTTTTCAGCGTCTCCTCGGGTGCCCTAGACTTGTTTGGTGGCTCGGGGATGTCTTCTCACCCCCTTCCACCACCATGTTTTCCTCGGGGTCTTGGTTTCTCTTTGCCACTTTCTATTGTTATTTGTTTTATGGTCATCGTTTCGTGTTCCTGTTGTTGTTGTTGTTGTTTCTCTTGTGTGGCTCTTCAATCCCATTGATCCATTTGTGGTCATTCGTTGGACATTAATAAATTTTATCTTTATATTATCTACAGTGCAAGGGTTTTGCATGATTTTGTCCTAAAAATCATGGTCTTCTAGGTTTTCTAATTTTTCCTCCACAAAAAATCGTGGAAGGGTTTTGTATAAATTTTTCCATAAAAATCAAGGAAGGTCAAGCTAGTTTTCTATTGTGGATTTATAATTTTGTCCCTTAAAAAATTATTGTTAGGTTTTCTAATTTTTGTCCTTCAAAAATTAGTGGGCGGATTTCAATAATTTTCTCCCTTTAAAAAATTCTATTGTGTTTTTATAATTTTGTCCTCAAAAATTATAATGTGGGTTTTCTGCCATTTTTTTTTAAATCATTTTATAAAAGAGTTTCACCATTTTTCCTAAAAACGAAGTTTTGTATGCTAATCTATGTCTCAGATTTTGTGTCAGCTACTCGCTGATGTTTTAGTGTTTGGTTTTGATCGATTTCGCTCCTCAAAATTCGTGTTTAGTTTTTCAATTTTATCCTCAAATTGTTTCTGAGTTTTCTGAATTTTTTTCCAAAAAAAAATCATGATTGGTGTTGTTCAGTGTAACCCGGGGATGCATACCCGGCCCAAAACCCCAAAGTACCCGGTACCGGGACGTCCCCGGGACGGGTACTCCGTGTACCAGAGTACCCCCACCGCCGCTCAAGCACCATCATACCGCGGCCGCACCCGTCCCTGCACCCCTTGGGTACTCCGGGACTGTACTTGGGTACTTCAGGACGGTACTTGGGTACTCTGAGACTGTACTTGGGTACTCATTTTGATATCAATCATGATTCATATCATGCTACTCATTGTAATCATGATCATCTATATGATATTAATAATTATCATATTTCATATTTGAACAATGAATTTTGAATTTTTGATAAAATCATAGAACTAATATAATTTTATGATTATCATTATGTTACTATGAGTCTATGAGTATATATGTTACTATCATCTATGTTTCCATGTTGAATGTTCAATGGTTCTGGTTCGTGTTGCAATTTTGAATTTTGCTATGTTCAAGTATTTCAAGATTCCAAGAACCAATTTGGTATGTTATATTGAAAC
>MU223914.1:898826-948872 GCA_018584345.1 Thuja plicata | reverse complement strand
AGGACTATAACACATCAATAAAATCAGATCTGCAATTTTAGACCAGGTTATCTTTTGTGAGTGTTTCTCCTTCAGGTGTTTTAGATCATCATCTCCACTCTCAGATTCTGGATTGTATAGAAGAAGCGGTTCAGAAGCAATTTGAGCACAGATAGTTATTGCTAAAGCCCCAAAAACTCTGGCACTTGGAGCAGCCATTCCAGGCAGCAAATAGCCTATAAAAACACACACAGCAACTCTTCCACTAACAAAAATTTCAGAAATCAAAACCAAAGTATGAATGTTGACTCTTATATATCCATTCAAAATGTTATTTAAACTTGTCCACCAAACAATTATCGCGCGGGGGTTTCAAAAGTCTTCCGAATTCGTTGAAAAGTCGCCCAGGGTTCGAAATTGAGAATTTCCTGCGAATGTCTCAGACTGTCAGCAAATTTCTACCGAATTTGAACCAAATTCAAATTCCCATCCTCCAGGAGCGAATGTGGTAACTTAGTTATTAAGGGGTGATATGGGATCTTATATCACTTAAAAATAAATCAAGCTAGCATATAAACCATAGCTTGAAAACTCACCAAGTATTCAAGCAACTCGTAGGTGCTCAAAATAATATATCATATCCAAGAAGATTGCCTACGCAGAGATTTGCCAAGTTTTGACAATCTTTACCAAGTTTAACTGTGCTTTGCTGAGTTGATGAATTTAGGTTCTTTTAAAATACCAAGCTTCCATGTCTGAGTTAGAATTGAGTCTGTCAAGTTTTGCCAAATCACAAGTTTACTAGTATGATGTAAACAGTAGGAAATCCTTAAAACCACTACAATTTTGGATCACATACCAACAAATAAAAAAATGGCATGTTGTTAGACAGATTTGCAGAGCTGTAAGTTTGTAATCATGAGGGACTATTGAATAAAATGGTGAAAGTGAATACAATCTGTCATTAAACACTAAGAAAATCTTCAATAAGAATACAGAAAATATCTTTTGAATAAAATATGTGGTTTCCCAGAAAATATAAGGATAATTTAGCACGGAAAAGAGGCATCCCAATTTTTTCTGTTCATGGCAGTTCCACTTCAAATTTAAAACAAAATGTCTTATCTTCAAATTCCTTGAAAATCGAAAAATAGATACCATGGTCAACTTTTTGATATAACATGTAAGAACCACATAAACAAGATGCTGAAGTTATTTTCAAGTTTCTCAACCCAAAAATTCATTCAAGCTCCTACAATTAACTTCAAAACTAAAACAACAGCCAAACCCTTCAAATATTTTTCAATGATACCATTTGATTATACAAAAAAATTATCAAATCCCATTTACCCTTGACATGGATAATAATTCTCAGCTATTTAATAAACACAGTAAAATCATAACAGTAAGGCCCCATAGTCCTCGGAAATACATGTGTACATAAATACAAAACACGTCTACCAAATAAGATAAAGATTATCATGTACAAAAGGCACATACAAGAATGGTAAGAACAGTGAAAGCGTTTCTTGGATTATATATAATTTAAATACCTTGTTTCTGCTTCATTTTGTATCATTTTTTGCTGCTGCACAACCAAACATGTTCGTAACTCCAAATTTTCCTTTAGGGCTGAGTCTTTGAGCTGCCAAATCAAAATGTTATGTAGTGTCCTCAAAGAAAGACTTATGGTAGAAGAATGAAGGCAAAGTAATATAGGTAGCTACATTCATAAGTAGCTAGTGCACAAACTATGTTAATCTTCTCATTCGCCATTGTTAACATACATGAATCTCTATAATACTTTTCTTGCCAACTTATACCAAAATCGATATCCATTTCCCAGCTCCACGAACTTATCAGAGGAAATGGTACATCAGAGAAGTAAAATCGTCCAAGAAAGAACCCAGATGCAACAAATTCATGAAATGAAGTCTGATCAAAATGAAAGCTGGATACCATACAGATATATGCTCAAGTCCAAAGCAGGTCAAAAATACATTGGGACCCATCTTGCTCCGTTGGAGCCATCAGCAACACAAATTCAGAAAAATAAGGGAAATGAATGTGATAAGGTAACAAGAAGTAGATTATAGGAGTCCTCATCTCTATGAAGCTATTGGGAACCAAAACCAGGAAAATGAGATAATGAATGTGGTAAGGAAACCTGGATGTGATAAAAATATTAAAACCAGCCAAAATTAGCAAATCCTAATGAACAAGACCATACCAGTTACAAATGGGATTCAAACAGGCTTCACTAAATATCAAAGAAAAGCAAAGATAAACCAGAGAGACAGAAAATGGATAATGAATAGGGAAAAGTCTGGAAACAAAGCAAGAAAACACACCAATCCATCTAATAGAATCAAAATTAAAAGAAACAGAGCAAGCTAAAAAATAAGCCGAGCCTTGAGTATGATTTGAATTTGGATATGTTGTAGATATAACACTAACAAAATGTCAAAATAGAAAGATGAGGACTATTTCAAATAATTACACTATGTAACTTTGGAAGAAAATGAATTTCAACTTACAAGTCCATCATAGGTTATGTAACATTTTTACGCTTAGCATATGATAAGGTTTGAGTTCCAAATTATAAATTTCTGATTAGTATTGACTGAAAATGGTTCTTGGTATATAAAAGGAAAATTAATGAAATCAGAAATTTTCCATTGTATGATATACAGAAAACTCACTTCCTTGAACTGTAGATGATGAGGGGGTACCCATTTTTAAATGTTCAATAATTTTGAGCCTGTTTCCAATGTAACAAATTGGTATTATGCAACTTTCTGTACATAGTATGATTAATATTTGACAAATTTATCCTCCTAGTAACTTAATATAATTAGAATCTTAGGATGGTACATTATCACAATAGTCCAGGACACCAGATTCAGAGAGCACACCCGAGGCAAGAATGGAATTTAAACATACAATTGAAAATCTGAAAAACATTGCCTTCAGACCACACATGTTTGGCATATAAATGTTGAAAATAATTATTAATTTTGATTTTCTATCAATAAGGTGGTTTTCACGATGCTTTTGGATAATTGTTTTTGTTGTGTTTAATCCAAAGGTATCGTGAAACTGTCTCCCTTCAGAGAAATTAGATCTGAAACAGAGTGGTATGTAGGAATAATATTTACCTGACTCTGGAATATCTTATTCAGTTCTGCGCATTTTTTTCTTTCTAGAGATAGTTGGGAAAACAATGTTTTGCTATCCTTTTCAAATCTTTCACAAGCTTCAGCTCCTACATACTGCACACAGGCTAAACTACAGTCAATGTCAGATAAATAAGGAAACTTGGGTTTCCAAATTTCCTTGTTAGTCATGCACTGCTAACAAGAGTTATTTAAATGGAACGAAAAAATCATATTGATGCTAATTAATACTATTGGTGCCAAGGTATTTTCTTTGACTAACCAATAAGCTTAGGCATGCGTTCCCATACTGCTCCTTCGCCTGCAACCAAAAGATGCAACTAACTCAAACTTCTTCATGCCAGATTGAATGCTTGCATGCAAAGTGATAAAACTGAGGAACCAAAGTTAACATTGCAAACAAAATAAAACAAGAAAGTGTTTAATAGCAATTAAGCCCTTCAGGGAAGAGGAATGACCCTCAACATACAGAAAGGTAAAGCTGTGATGTTAAAAATACCAATAGTAAATTCGGGTATGTAATGGCAAAGATGTCAACTACATTAAAATATTGATACAGAGGTACAGTAACAAAATGCTAACCTGAATGAATTGTTGAAGAAACTTTACAACAGAAGAAACAAGTTGACCATGTAGATCATCAACACGCCTGTGATGTGAAACCCCAGAAAGAGCAGACAACATTACAAACCCAAACACATAAGAGAAAGTTATTTTCAAGCAACACGACAATATTTATCCCATGAAAAATACCCAATAGAGAATTCATCAATTTAGAGCACTTGATAAAGCACCGATTAAGGAAATGTTGCAGCATTCATCTATGAGTACAATCAAAATATCAGATGCATAAATATCATTTAATGTTTAATTTAGAAAAAAAAAACCATAAGGCCTCCATACTAGATATTTCAACAAAAATTATAAGAAGGCAACCTTAGATATATGAATTAAATGCACTCTCCATTTCCTTCCGTGTTTCAACCAAAATATATATAATTACAAGGGACTAATTAAGTTCTGCAAACTTCTACCAAAACTGCAGAATAGCCACGGAAGTTCCTGTTAACTAATACAATCAAACAGATTACTTTCTTTTAAAAATATCTAAAAAAGGAACCTTTGTCTGACACAATCAAATACTTGAACCACAATTTTCATTTGGTGTATCTTACAAAGAGCCTTGGCAAGTCAAACAAGTTAATTTGACAGCTCGAAACGCCAAAACAGAACAAGGAAAGATGGGAAAAAATCATAAATACATAGATATGCAGCTATCAGTGTACAGCTATAAATTTTGAATGAAAAAACACAAATACTGATAGACACATTTGTGAAACAGGTTAAAACAAATAAAAGTGAGGATTAACAAGTATGTAGATAGAAGTATAAATGTGACATTTGCTGACATTGTGTAAAAAAGACCTCAAAATCTAGAGAAATTGACCATCCGGTAATAGAGATGTCTGAGTATTGTTATGACCATACATTCAAGTTGTGGAGAAATTGACCATCCACTAATATAGAGATGTCTGAATATTTGAAGACCAGACATTCAAGGAAAACATGACCTGGAGAATATTCTATGCTTGGGTATTGATGCAAGCACATGTTAAACTGTTACAATTTGGCTTATATTGATTCATGCACATGTATAACGGGTCACGTTGATAACATATTGCTTTTTTGCATATACATCTTGGGAATTCCCCATTTGAAAATAGAATAAAATTTACCTAGACTTGATGGTTGGCTTAGGGTTAGCCACTTTTGGTTTACCCCTTTCTACTTATGGTTTCATCATTAGAGTGTTTTTGTTTTAGTTACTTTCCAGGGCATATGGTTTCTTTACCCTAGTACTTTTATATTGGAACAAAATATATAGCGTCTCATTGAACTACTTTGGTCATTTATGACCATTAAAATAATTTCTCTTTAAATCATCACAATTACATTTTTTAATCTACAAGTTTTCTATTGCTTCACACCTTCAATAAACTTCAACATTAGCTCCTTGTGGCCATTAAGGGGGTACTCCCAAGAGAGACGGAAGAGCATACAAACATTGCAAATATAGAACTCATCAATGAGGCAACTCTACAAGAGAGCATAGATTCATCATTAACAAAGTGGAAAAGGGATAAAAAGAATCATCTGCAACTAAATTTTACAATATCTACAATGAAATGATTTTAATGACATCCACAAGACTAAATGATCTCCATGATCTCTAATTGCACCAGTTGCATCAACTACTCAAAGATTCATAGGACAAGTGTCATCCTTTATAAGTTTGTTCCTTCTCTAGCTGATTTGAGTTAACAACTCCCCCAATCCTTATAATCTATTTTCCTCAAATAACTCAATCATGGAACCAAGTCTTGATGATTCTTCATATTTGACTCAAACTTGCATGTACATTCAAGGATAAAATATTGATTTGTCTCTACCAGCCTCCCACTCCATTTTACGTGTCATCCATATGTCTATCATGCACTCAAACCTATGAAAGCTACTTCTTAGTCAATCAATGAGGATGTTTTCTATCCATTTGATTTCAATACTTATATATTCTTTTTCAGTATGTTCACAAGCCATTTTTATTTATGTATTATAATGTTGTCATTTCCAAGGTCTTTTTAAGGTTTGGATATTTGTTTAAGCTAATGTCCTAACTAGTCGTTAATTGGTTATTTTGTCAAACTAAAGCCTTAATAGTGAAATTGCTTGTGATTACGCTTCCGGATTCTTTCTATTTGCATGTGTAATTAGTACCTTTATGGCACACTAGGAAGTTATTTCTTACCTACTGGAGCAATGAGGTCAAAGATGCTTGCAGTGATTACTTTCTATCATGAGTGCCTAAATCAATGCACCATGGGGTGTTGGATTTGTGTTAGAGGAGGATGACAACTAGTTTTGAGACCATGGTTTTGACTCTTGATTTTGGATACCACTTGGTGGTTTCTAATTTTTAAATTTTAAGAAGATTGTGATACAACATATAGGGATTATGGTCTTATTGCATTTCAAGCTTCTGTTGTCAAATTGTTACAAAACTCAATATACTCCTTTTGATAAAATTAAATACATTTCGGTGCTCTTTTTGGTTTGGTGAAGTTTTTTATCACAAGGGTCTCTCCACAAAAAATTGGTGTCATCCTATGTGTTGCTGATTTTATTTTTCTCTATATTTCATTTCATGATTTATCAAATGTAATTTAATCTATTTTTATCACTATTTTTTATGTTCTCATTGCCCCTACTATCAACACTTAGGGAATCAGTCTCTAGGCAAGATACCTTTTCAAAAAAATTACGAGACATCTCCCAAAGGTGTCACAAACTTATTTAAGGTCCCTAATGGCGAGTGCATTAGCATGGATGCACAAGTGAAGAGTTGGTTGGAGAAAAGTTGTGGAAAGTATAAGGCCAATGTGGATAAGCATAGAAGGAAAATTATTTATTCAGAGGGTGAGTTAGTCATGGCACATTTGATAAGTAAGAGATTCCCTAGTGGAATATACAATAAGTAGAAGCCAAAGAAGATTGGACCCTGCAACTTGTTGCACAATATTATTAAGAATGCTGATGAGATTGAGCTACTATAAGGATTGGATATTTCACCAGTTTTCAATGTGGTTGATCTGTATAAGGATCATGAAGTTGAAGATGTAGAAAAGAACTTACCATCACCACAAGAACCAGATTGGAAGCAGAATGTGCTTGAGAAGCCAAAAGATAAGATTAAACAAATTCTGAATGAGAGCCTCACCAGAAGAACTAGGAAAAAGGAATACGAGGAGTATTTATCTAGTGGAAGAGAAGGGGACCAAAGGATAATACATGGATCTTAGAAGATGAAGTGGGCAAGTTGGAATGGCCAAACCACCCTTCCCTCACTTCCTTAATTTTCAGCACTGTGCTAAAAAAATATGTTACCTAAAATGTCAAATATAGAAGCATCTTAGAGGGCAAGCAACATCACATCACCCAAAATACTTTCTTTTTATTTTTTTATTTTTTTGAAGCATTTTGGAGTTCTAAATCCCTCCTAGTCTTGTTGCAAAAAACATTCTTACCACCAAACATGTTCTGGTTGACATCACAGTCCAGCAGTCTGTAATCTTCGTCACCAGTTACCACCATTGGACATCTTGCTCCCAGATTTGGATAGAGTAAAACATGTTTCAACATGATATCTTGATGATATGTTCTATTGCAGAAGGTTGTGGTACTCTGTTATGCCTAAAGGAGCCAATTTTGAGCTTCTGCACCAAAATTGAATAATGCGATTATTATCAAATAATGTATTTCATGTTAGTCCCAGGAAGAGTTTTAGAAGAAAGGTCTCAACATTTGGTTGGCACTATCATTTCAATTGAAGAATCAATGTAAATAAGATGACAGGTTCCTTGGAGAAGGGGCAGAGAAAGACAGAGATTGGTTTGAGTAGAATATCTTAGGCTTTCAATCGTTGTAATTGGCACATAGTCTGCATACATGTAGTGGAGCATGTATACCCATTGTGCAAATTTTCAATGACTGTCATGTGAGAGCATTTATAAAATAACTAATATTCGTCATCTTATAACTCTTCTATTTTGTTTCTGTTGTGAACTCTAGTTCGTATTTTGTTTTTCCATGTTTAGGCTGCACTAATAGACTTTTCTTTTATTAGTCACTCTTATCTATGACTGCAGCAAGCAAAGCCACAAAATCCACCCTAAGAGATTGAGTATAAGATAAGCTCAAAAATACAGTAGGAGGCAATGAATTATCATTTCAGTCAAAACATAGTGTGATAAAAATAAAGTATCTTACATCACTCCAAATATTTATGGGATGTCTTAGATGATTTTACATTGTGTATCTCTCTCTCTCTCTCCATTAACCTATTCAACTATCATTTTATCTGTCCATCCATCCGTGTATTGTCTAAAAGCATACTGTGCTTTCATACTGTATTTGATAATTTTGTTGCAAAGTGTATATGAAATTGTGTTACTACCAGTCACTTTTTTGGAATCAGAACCGGAAATCAGTCTCAATTTTTATGTCATATTTGAAATACGACTGTTCCAAGCATATTGTATCATGCTGATTTCATTTTCAAGTTGTTTTTATACATTTCCCATACCGATGAATTCAAACATCTACGAGGGACATAAAATTTGACACTTGCTCGAAAAAACTGAGATCCAATTCTCTGCAGGAGTAGCTTCAGCACCATGGAAGCTCTATTCTTCAGGGTCAAAAGGAAAGATAAAAATTTTAAATAAGGAAAATCATAGCACTACGGCAGTGTACCGATCATGATGACCCAATTGCATGACTGGTAAGGAGTATTAACTCTATTGCCGTTTACAAAAGTGATTCAAGTAACTGGAGTAGGGATAGTGTACATTCAATTATAACAGCAAATGAATAGTTTACTGATTCCTAACAAAAATGAGTATTAACTGAATTGGTGTTCACTAATGAATCAATTCTATCTATGCAAATGGGTTTTCACAATTAAAACAATATAACAGCATTATACTTATCCCTGATTACCGGATTCAACAAATGAAAATGTGTATTCAAGCTTCTTTTGAATGAAGTTTTAAAAAAAAACGAATCATGTGAACTGTGGATGTAACGCTGCGATTTCCCCATCCAAAAGAATTTTTTCAAAACTATTTACAAGCTAAAAGAAGAATTATAAAGATAGAGGGAAAAAACCTTACTTCTTCCAGATGGAGAGAGAATGACAATCCTTATGATCGATTAGATTAACGAAAGCATTTAAAGAGAATACATGTCGAACTGCCTTAAATAGCTGAGGTACTGACTGTTCCTCCTGTAGCTCATCCATTAGCAAAAGAGCTGTTTCATAATCTTGTCTTGCCTCCTCTGTTGAGCCCATCTATCCTTTATTTTTGGTGGTGTACCAGATACTCTCGATATATTTCTTCTGTGTTGGACTTTCGCTCAAAGCAAATTTTGGAAATGTCTGCATGCAAGTAAACTTCAACTTATTTACCCATTATCTCATGTAATGATAAAATTTGAATGTGATTCTACTTCGATTGGGACTCGTCCAGATATGTGACAAATCGATGCAAATATCTCCAGGTGTCAATCCCAATTTCCCATTTTATTGAACAAATTTACAGTTTTTCAGAATCGCGTTACCAGATAAGCAGCACCGCGCTTTGCTATTTCCAGCAGAGTTTTTCAAGGGAGGTTCGAATATAAAAAGAAATAAATTCAAAATATCATGCAACAATTTTATACGTTTGTTTTCATATTTAGTGGGGAAATAAATAAATTCAAAATATGATGCAACAACTTTATACTTTTGTTTTCATGTTTTAATAGGAAATTAGCATTAACTTTTGTGTCTATATTATTATTATTATTATTATTAATGATAATGTTTTCAATGCAATAATATATCACTAAGGTTTGTGATTTACTTTTTTTTAAAATTAATTATCTTATTTTCTAAATTTCACATGAATTAATAATTTAAACAATCTCCACTTTCTATTATTTATAAAAAAATAAAAAAAAATTGTGGTTGTCTCCCGTTTTTTTATGTGTTAAGGGGAAAAAATAGTGAATTTATAAGGGAATTTTCTAATTTTAGAAGTAGGGAGTTTGTTTATTAAGAGAATGTAAGTTGTGTGCACATAGTTTTAGGTCTTAAATTCATAACCTCAAATCTCCTCTTGAATGTCAGTAGTGTCAAACTTAAGATAAAGATCTCAAACTATAGTCAAATTAGGTAACTATGAACCAATTTACTAAGACAAGTGAGATCTTCTTCAACATTGGCTCCACTAGACCAAGAGAAGCTTCTTTAAGGTGCTACTTCTAGATAGAATTGCAAGTGATGAACATATAGCTTACCACAAACCCGACCTAGTATGTAATATACCCTCATTCAAGTCATTATTATATATCCATATGTTGGTTTGATAATACAAGGTTATGGACCTTTATAAAGCAAATGAATTGCTATATGAAGTGTCCAAGGATGTGATTTATAATAGTTCCTATTATTGTTATGCACATCTAAACAAAGTAGTGAGTAAAAACAACCACAACACAACCTAAAAGGATGTTCAAATTGAATGGTTCTAAGTGTTGTTATGATGGGAGGTTGAGCAAAGATTAGTAGAATCTTATATTCAATTGGACTACAAAATCTGAAAGTTTCAAACATAAAAGGTGTAATGATTGAAATCCACTTGCAATGCCTTAATTAACATATTGATGAAGACTACACCCTCAAACCCTAGATGCATAATATATACATACATATGAGAAGAAGAATGAAACTACAAAACATTAAAAGAATCTAACTTAGTAAAACATGAACAATCTCATATAGTTCTTATATTACTTCAAAAAGATGTCTTGCAAAAGTGTTTCAAAAAAAACATCTAAAAATATATGCATTACATATGGAGACATTTATGTATCTTTTAATATGCACATTTATTTTTTCTTTAAGGATTACAATCTTTCATTACACATTTGGGATGGACTCAAATCATATAATGCAAAAAATTCTTGAAACCCTATATTATAGAAAAACCCTATTAGCTTGAAAGTTCATTCTACTTATTCTTACTTTGCAAAATAAATTATCATTTGAATGATGAAAATCTAGAAATATATATCCTCCAACACATTCATACAATATTGAGAAGAGTAACAAAGTTACTTACTAGTGTAGAGGTCACTCATCCCTTTGACATCATCATTCATGCCCTTATGTAGAAAATTGTCTATTTTAGATGTGTAGAGGTACCTTGAAGCAATTCCAAATCTTCTTCTTTTTTATTTTTGTCATACTAGTCTTCAGGCTGACAGGGGTTATCTATACTCTTTATGGTGATTTTAGATCTTAGAATAGGGGTGGGACCTATTCAAAATAACTCTACCTATATCTCTACATGACAATGAAGATGCAAGAAGCATCAAGGACTAAGATCCAACCACCATATTATGACTATTTAAGTGTCTTCATCTTCCATCATAAAAAATGCTTGTGAATCTACACTTTCAAATAAATGATATTTTTTGGGTGGGAAAATCTAATACGATAGTTTTTTATTGAGGTTAAAGCAGTTTTTGAAGGGAACCGTAACCCTGTACATTAGAATAAAAGATAGGCAGTAATCAGCACGGCAAAATAGAACATCGCAACAAAAAGGAATAGATGGGGGGAAAAGAAGGAGACAATAGGATCCCCCCAGCACAACCAACCATAAAAAAGAAACTAAACAGACAAAAAACACACAAACATGAGGAACAACACAGTTAAGTCACTTTTTCCATAATCTCCACCGAGTCAGCCGTCAGCAAGTCATATTGTTGGATGGCATCCTTGAGATCCTTGATTTCCTTTGTGTTGACAGCTTTCATCTTTTTAGCACTTGCCCTAGTACAAGATCCAGGGCCAGCAGAGCTTGGGTCATTAACAACATCATCATCAATGACAATGGGAACTTAGAGTTCCCTTCCATCATAGAGAGCAGAGCCCTCAAGTTATTGTTAGTCACCTTCGTGTCCTCAAAGTTGTTCTTCATAATTTTGTTGAGGGTGTCTTCTATGCTCTGGATACGGCTGGAGGTAGTCTGCAAGTTGAAATTGACCACCACATTTATCTTTAGTTCAAGCTTCTCCATCAGCCTTTTTTCATCATCTTCAGCCTGGGTCTTAGCTTCATTCCTGCCAGTATGCATGGGCTTGGCTAACAATAGAGAAATTTTGTTCACTCTGTCCTCGAGCTTGGCGTACTTAACATTGATGTCTTTGATTTCTTCAAACAGCCAGGAATTCATCTGAAAGTCCATCTCACCACGCTCTTTAACCACCTGCATAAACCTAGTGTTCTCTTGGCTCTTCTCTGTCGCATTCTCCTAACTACCCCTAGAATTCTCTTTACCTTTGAGCTTTTTGTCACTGCCCTCTTCCTTATTCACATCGATCTCCTCAGAGATAGCCCTAGAATTCATGCCCTTGTTAGACGGCAAGTTAGCATAGTTCGCCAAAACAGGGGAATTCTAGGGAAAGATAGTAATCTTGGCATGAGCCTTAGTAATTGGGGGCTCTTTTTCCAGCCTTCTCATGGGAGATAGCCCTCACTTTAGTAGTCACTTGATTGCTAGTATCCTTAGGGGCATAGCTGTCCTCAGGGCCTTCAGTATCCATATCTTCAGAGTTGGCATTGTTGGCTTTGTCACTTCCCGTTTCCTGAGAGGACTCACTATTATCCTCTTCCTGGGCATCAGTGTCATCTTCAGTTTCCATACCAACCTCCTCAAAGAGGAATTTAGCCTCTTCACCCATGTCAATATTTTTAGCTTCCTCCTTGACTTCAGTATCGTTATCAGTATCCATACCAGTCTCCTCCGTGAGGATTTTGGCAGCTTCGGCCAAGTCTTTAGTGGAGTTTCCCTTCTTCTTTCTAGAAGTGTTACTGTCATCTTTATGGGTATTTTACCCTTCTTCTCCTTAATCTTACCAGAGGCTAGGGTACAATCTTGGAGCTTAAATTTGGCATACTCGTAAATGAGAAGAATAAGCCCATCGTAAAGAATGGGCTTCTCAGCACTCTTCCTGTTTTCCATAATGTTAGTACCAAGAGACTGAAGAAGGAGGTAGGGGAAAGAAATTTTCCTCTTATAGAAAAAATGATTCACGAGCGTAAAATGGAAGTTATAAACCCTAGTATAATGACCCTCAAGCATAAAATATTGCATTATGGCTTTGACAAGTTTAGCCCAGAAAAGCTTCATATGGCTGCGAAGAACAAAATCCCCAGATTGTTTCACAAGAAGGGCTCTTTCCCCAAGAGTCTTAGGGTACATTCTAGCCGCATTCTGGGCCATAACCCTACCTCTATAGTATTTCAATCTAGACATATCTAAGCCCGTAATCTCATAAATAAGCTTCTCTGTAACACAAAGACTTACCGCAAATGGTAACATTACCGTTATCCCAACTATCAGCAAACTCTTTGGAGATGTCTTTGTCATAGCCATGTAATCTCTCCATTTAATCAGTAACCCCACCCTCCTTGAGCTTTTTCTAGACTTTAACCTCTTTCTTCCATTTACAAACTGTAGGCTCTTCCCATTTCAGTTTACCACCTATTTTACTAGAAAACCAGCCTCCAGACTTTAGCACAGGAGAAATGCCAAAATCACAGAAAGAAATGTAGAGCAAGTGAATTATGACAACGATCATCACTTTAAAGGAAATGATAGCCTCATTCCCACATTTTTATTTATTACTGCACTGTCCTTGGAACGTGCGAGGCGCTTGTATAAGGCAACTACACAAATTATCCTTTCTTATCATCATCATTAGTAATTGATCTGAGATTTTGGTGGATTTGGTCATACCTTATAAGACTAAGGACTTCATTACTCAAGCCTCGGTTGCCTTGCCATCATCTGACATCATCACTATACACTCCCACATTTTCTAGGCTGTCAGCCATAGCGTTCAATTCTCTGAACACATGGGTGACATGTGTAACATCAAAGTCTGATAAGAGATTTTTAATCTGGGTTATGATGTGACTCGTATTCCATGATGGTTTATGACTACCATTAATACAATTGATAGTATTCATGGAGTCTCCTTCCAACCATAATTTGGAGCAATTCTGACTTTTAGCCAGTTTACAAGAGTAGAGGGCAGCCATAGCCTCAGCAACATGGCTATTTTGGGAGCCAATAAGAATAGCATTAGCAACCATATAGTTACCTTGAGAATTTCTAACAATGCACCCACATCCAGCAATGTCTAGGTCACCTTTAGCTGCGCCATCAAAGTTAACTTTGTGCCAGCCAAGAGGAGGGGAGTTCCAAACAGCTCCCTCATGATTTTTGGAAACAGGCTTAGCAATAGAAGAGAAGTTCCAGTGATTAATGACATCCTTATTAGAAATGTCTTCCATGAGTTTAGGCCTTATTTCACAAGCCAGGTTGATGTTTTCAGCAATACTTCTTATAGATTTAGATCCAATCAGCAAAGGCGTAGAGTTATTATTTCTAAATATCATGTTGTTTATTTCTTTCCAAATCCTCCAAATAACATGGGGGCAGTATAATTCCAAATAAGTTTTCCCAATTGGTGAGAGAAGGGAGGACACCATTTGGATAAGAACTCCTTAATAGTGTTAGGGAACACCCAACTGATATTTCAGTGATGCAACATGACCCTCCAGACCTCCCTAGTGAAATGACAATGAAGGAGCAGATGTGAAGAAGACTCAACATCTTGCATGCATAGATAACATCTATTAGGAATCATCCAGCCTCTTTTAGCAAGATTCTCAGTGGTAAGAACTTTGTCCTGGGCAAACAACCAAAAGAAAAAGTTAATTTTAGGGATAAGGGAAGGAGACAAACCTTAGCCCAATAGGGCTCTGAATAATAAGGAGAAGATATGGAGTAAGCTGACGCCATGGTGAAGCTGCCACTAGGATTAGGGGACCAAATGAGCTTGTCATAACATTTTTCTTTGATCTCCCAGGGCGTCAAGTCAAGATTAACAACTTTCAGCAGGGGATCAATATCACTAAGATTAATCCAGTTATTATCTCTCCAATAATCCTTGACTTTACTCCCAATTCTTGTAGAACAAATGTCAACAAGGTGGGCCACTTCAGGGTACTAAATGAGGGGTTTGTCTCTAAACCAAGGATCTTCCCAAAAATTGATTTTCAAACCATTACCAACTCTCCAGCAAGCCCCTTTAGCAGCAAGAGATTTAGCTTTCAAAATACTATTTCATATTGTTGATCCATGCACAGTGAGGGGGAGGAGAGGAAAGCCTTAATAGAGGGGGTAACATAAAGGTACTTGGATTTAATAATTTTATTCCAACCTTTTTCCTCCTCAAAAATTCTCCAAATTTGCTTAGCCAGCAGGACAAGATTAATATCCTTAAATTTTTTGATGCCTAGACCACCATATTTAATAGGTTTGCACACATTCTCCCATGACACAAGATGAATTCTATTTTTCTCCTCCGTGCCTGACCATAAGAACCTTTTCTGCAATTTCTCAATAGTGTCAACAAACTTGGAAGGAATTATAAAAGGCTCAAGACGTAGACTCAAAGATTCTGCAGAGAGGTCTTGAGTAGAAGAATCTTCCCAGCATTGTTGAGAATGGTCCCTTTCCAACCAGAAATTTTTATGTTGAACTTATTAAAATAGAATTCTAGAAGGAATCTGGGGGTTTCAGACCCAGGTAGCTAGAGGGTAAAGAGGAGATAGTACAACCAAGAATAGCCATCATTTTATGTTGTCTAGGGAGGGGGGTATTGACAAAAAAGAGAGAGCTTTTCTCCCAGTTGATAAGTTGTCCCGTAGTAGAATAATAAGTGTTTAGAGCCTGCTTGATAGATTTAGCTTCTTTAATTGAGGAAGACCCCATAAGAACAATATCATCTACAAATTTCTCATGGGAGCAGGGTGGGCGAGCCAAAGAGGGGAGAAGACCCTGAATAGAGCCAGCCTAGACCCACTTAGAGAACAACCTCCCAAGGCACTCAGCCATGATATCAAAGAGGATTGGGGAGATGGGATCCCCTTGACGGAGGCCACAAGAAGGAAAGAAAATATTGGAAGTAGAGCCATTAACCAACACCTAAATAGAAGGAGTAGAGATAAGTTGTTGAATGAGGTTAACAACTTTCTCAGAGAAACCAAAGGCCAAAAGGACTTTATAGAGGAAGTCCCAATCCACTCTGTCATAGGCCTTGGAAAGGTCAACCTTCATAAGAAACCCTTGCTTCTTTGAAACCTTCAGCGAGTGAATATTCTCATGAACAGAGATAATAAAATCTAAGATTTGCCGCCCTAGGACAAACCCATTTTCTTGGGGAGAAATGAGCGTAGGGGGGAATAGCAGAATACACACCTTGAGGACTTTAGATATGATCTTATAGAAAGTGTTACTCAAGCTAATTGGTCTAAAACTATCAGCAGAATCTGCACTAGGTTCTTAGGAATAAGGATAAAAAGGTAGAGTTAGCTTCCTTCATGAGGGAACCAGAACCAAAGAACTCTTTGACAACATCTGAAATGTCTTTCTCAACAATGTGCCAAAAGGATTGGAAGAAAAAGGGAGGAAAGCCATCAGGACTAGGAGACTTTTCTCCCTCAAAGGAAAAAACAACAGCTTTAATCTCTTTGTTTGAAGGGATTTTACACATCAAATCATTAGCTTCTCTATCCAGGATACTTATATATTCATTAAAATATTATTATAACTAGCCTTATCAAGTCATTAATGGCACATTGGATGATATATGGATACAAGTTGCAGTGAACAATATAAAATGTAAGAATTTCAAAGTTAAAAGGTCAAGGAAACCTCATAACTCATACCACTTACTGGGGATGGAGGTCAGAGGTATGGCATACTTTAAGCTCAAAGAAAAAAGTAAATGTACACCCACGTCTCTAAATCTATTAGGGCATGTGAATTAAATTTTTAAGAATTGAGAATCAAGGTTATTGAAGAATTAGGCCCACAAGGTGTGCAAATAAGTAGAAGCCTAAAAAGGTGAGCAATGTAAAACATCAAGGATTGAGAGTCAGAGATAGTTAATTCCTTATGCCACTTTAAAAATATTCTCATATCTCCAACTCTAATTAATTAATTAGGAGAAAATATTAGAAGTTATGGATCAAGAATACTAAGGAAACGACACCCAAGTAAAGGGATGACCTAAATTGTAACTCCAAAAGGTAAATTTGCATTTAATGGATTAGGGAGTTAGAGGTTGGAGGAAAAGCATCTTGATAAGAGAAATTTTGAAACCTAGACAAAGGCAAGGGAAAGCATAGGTCAATGGAAAGGGATGCCAAAAATGAAAACTCTCAAATCTTGATAGAAAAATAAGGCAAAGATGAGGGTTGGAAGATAGGCTAATTGACATCGTGACTTTAGTTCAAAGACTAATTCCATGGGAATCATACTTGTAGACACTGAAAATTAACCATCACATTCCACATCATTTTCATGCTAATAATTCTTCTAAATTAATTAAAATAATTTTATTATTTAATTAAGCTAACATCCTTCTTCCATTTCAGATCCAAATTTTGACTTTCCCTCCATCATCTCTTTAATCAAATAATTTTAATTATTTATATTTCATTATTTTTTCTTTTCTTCTTTATATTAATTAAATAATTTTAATTATTTAATTATTTATTTTTTCTATTTTTGCATTTTAAATATTTAATTAACTCTTCCTTCTGTAATAAATAATTTATTTAATTATTCACTTTTCTTAATAAAATTCTTCTAAAGATAAATAAAATTAATAATTATTTTATTTTATTTTCTCATTAACATGATTAAATGATTTAATACTTTGTAATTATTCAATCTTATTAATATTTCCACCTTTCTCACTTAAAAGTCACTCGCTCCAAGTTTGTTTATTAATCAATTCACTTCACTAAATTATGCATTAGTTTTCTCCATCATACAACCATTTATCTCTACAATTCTTTCAATCAAGTCATTCTCATATGTTGATATTTATATTTATCTCCAAAAATCCCCAATATTGATCGATATTATGCAATATACATAATCAACCTTCATTCGCCATTCATTATCTAACCACTATCTTTGAGCTTTCATGTGATCATGCTATAAATAGTGCTTTATACAAATATAAGAGCAAGATACTATCATTTGAAGAAAGCTTCATGGAACCAATGGAGGTAATCAAGATGCTTGCAGGAAAGTATTATCATTTTCGTTACTCTTGTTTTCTTGTATTGTCTAACATACTTTATTGGGAGATGAGAATATTGTGTGAATCCTAGGGTTTAACAGTTGATCCATTGAAGACTCGTACTATTCAATTTTTACTCTTTTATTTTTGCACACCCAGTGAGACCTACATCCCTAATTTCTAATTATTTTGTGAATAAATTGATATTTTAAGCAGTTTCAAGCTCATTTGATGCAATTTTAGGGGATTCAATGCAATTGGGAAATTTTGTGATACATCTAAAGCATTATTAAATGTGTGTGTTCATGTTTACAACATCTAAATTTGTTTTTTTGGAATTCACATCTATATATATTTTATTAAGTAAACCATAATAGAGAAAATTTTGGCTTTTGGGTGCTATTGTTCTCTATTTTTAGGATTTCATGACTTTTAAGTGTTACAACACATTTGACAATTATTTTTCAATAGTTGAGATTCCATACATCATATTTTTTTATTATAACATTGAATATGTCGTTCCTAGCATTGCATCTATTTGACTAAATGTTGCAGTCATGATCTTGCACCACATTTGTCAAGTCAAATGTTGCATATGGAGAAGTGTATCGATGCATATATTCTAGGTAAGAAGAAGTAAATATTTAGGATTTTGATTGGCACATGACAAGAATAGTAACATATTTGATTCTAGTTAGAGTATAGATTTTGGGATACTAATCTATATATGTAGCTACTTGGTGATCATTGGGAGAAGACATTCCTTTTGAAGCTACTTACATATCTATTGCAGGATTGTGTATCTTTGATTTGTAGCTTTACTCATATTTCAATTTTTTAAAGGAAAGGGTCATATTTGTCATGTCTTGTGCACTTGCACATTTATTTTAATCTTAGATTTTTTGTTTGTGTATCTTCTCCCCTCATGTGTTAGTGCAAACTTCGGTGCAAGAGAAACATCGTGATCTCTCTTTTTCAGTTGGAGGCCTGCTTGGGAATTTGATCATTCCAGGGTTTGAGCTCAACCACATTTACTAATAGGGTACATAAAGGGGGGGAGTGAAAGTTTTATTCAAAGAGTGGCTAGTGTCATTAAAATCCAAGAAAAAGGATCTTAGTATATCAAGACTTGTTTAGTGAGGAGAGTGGGACAAAAACCTCCCAATATTAGGCTATTATAGATATTCTCTCTATTCATGATAGTCCCCCACTATGAACCATTATTTTTAGAATCCTTTTAGACCATCAATCATTACTTTAAGTGGTGCATTGTTGCTAGAAAGGGAAAGTTCTTGTATTTATGTCTTTGTGTATTGCGATAGAGTCTACTTTTGGAAAGGATAGTCCTCCAAGGTAAGAGGTGTGTAGTGGGTACATGACAATACATTCTCTAGATATATTTTTCATAGTGATAGGGAACTGAGGGGAAAAACCTCACCATTCCCAATGGAGTGGGGAAAAATTATAGGCTTGCAATTCAATGAAGAGTAATACATCCATTTGAATAGCTAGGTGTTCTTGTCCTAAGAGTATTTTCTCTTATGAATTACTTCTGATACCATCCAACCTTTAGCTTGAAAAATTCAATCAACCATTGTTTCCTTATTTCTTTTAGAGTGTCTTTAGCTAGCTCTACAAATAAAAAAATTGTTCAAAATATTAAAAAAATTAAAATTTACCAAGATTCCATAATTGAATCACCCTATAACATAAGTGACCCTACAAATTTCAAAACCTATGGTTTTCTATAGAGTATCATAACTGATCTTTATTACACTCTATTTGCAACACAAAACTATGCATTTGAGTTATCATTTAATGTAGTTGTGTTATCATTTTATGTAATTATTTATATTGTGACACATTTGATGTAATGCCCCTTCAAGGACTAGGATTACTCCTGGAAGCCTACAATTCACATAATAGAGTACACAAATTGTGAGATCCACAATCAAATCCTATCAAAAAAATAGTCATATGACTCCTTCACAAGTTTGGCCAATGCACACCAATGCCTTACCAGCCAACCTCACAGCCGTTGAAAGGACCAACACATACTAAAAAGAGCATCGATAACTCTCAAAGTCCTACAAAGGAACACAATATTGTATCATCCTAAAAAGTTAGCGCCCGTAATTGGATGCTCTATTAGGCCTCATTTTGGTGATTTTGATATCTGGTGTTTGTTATGCTTGATCCTAGAAACCTGATTCTTCTTTTCCACCACCCTAACACCCATTTTAAATTTTGGTTAATTATCCTTGGTATATAATGTTTGAATCATTTTTTACCCATGAACAAAACATTTTAAAGGTTATGTTCCTGCACTTTCTGGCCCAAATTTGGCCTAGAGCCCTAAGTCGGGGATTTAGTGGGAAATTAGATCTCGTTGTTGGCCTAGCTTATTTTGTAATCCTAAAATAATGGATGGAGTATAAACACCCTATCTCTCCTCATTTTGACATCAAATACTATCCACGAGCATTCAAGATCAAGAAGCATTCAAGTAATCAAGCTCAATCAAAGGTAATTGAACAATTGGATTCAAGATTTGAAGGCAAGCATCCAAGATCTAGTTTCTCCAATTAATTCAAGTCAATTCTAAGGAAATATTATCTATTAAAGCAAGTTTCTCTCCCATGATGAACTGGTAGAGGAATTCTCAATCAAGCAAGAAGATCCTTCCTCCCATAAGTATACATTCCTCCATTGCAAGTGATTATCAAGGATATCTACATTAAATATCTAGGAGTGGAATTTGTATATCCATGCATTTTTAAGGGCATCCTTGATTTGTATTCTATATTCCAAGGTCAACTCCTTGATTTCAATCACATTCAAGCATCTTCATGGATTTGAGTGATTTTTGCATCCGTCCATGAGGGTTTATGCAAGGTGAATCAAACATTTACCTTTTTACATTCTTTACTTTATAAAATTTAATTGTATTTTTAAGGTTGATTCCTAAATAGGGGTTGATCAAGGAAATCCCCTTTTAGCCAAACTTTTCCCATTTTTTATGTGCAAGAATAGGCTATGAAGCTGTCGAATCTTTTTCGGCCAAATCGGAAATAGTCAGAGGATTCCACAAAATTTCACTCAAAAGTACTTGGAACAAAACATTTGAAACACCCTATTACCAAGTGTATAACATTTATAACATTTTGTGCCTTGCAAATTCAACCCAATTTTCACCCACAGGTTAGTTCAACTTTTTGGATCCTGATTCAGGTCATTACAAGTTTTTGGCAGTTAGTTATTAGTCTTTTATATCCAGTTTTGTCTGTACTTGTCTATTTTTCATCTACATTGCATATTCCCTCTTTTCCATTTTCAAATTACATATTTAGTGACACTGCCCCATTCAGTGCTTAGGTCCTTGAGCCTATTGGGACATCTTCCTTCCAAATGTGCAATTTAGAAAAGGAGGAGTAATCATCCCCTTTGCATTGCTTCACTTTTCCTATTGTTCATTTTGGTGAACCCAAATCATGACATTTCTATTCTGATTTGGTGTCTAGATCTCCTTTGTATGAATTTTTGTAATCAATCTTTGCATTAGATCTGTATATATGATTTGATGGTTAGATGTATTTTTCATTAAATTTGTGCTTATATTTGCATATCTCTTTCAAATATTATATTTACATTAGATCTATCTATCTTTCATTTTCTTGTGCATGAGTGTTATTAAATTGAATCCTACCTATATCATTCTGATTAGGAGAAGCCATAGACTTATGGGTTCCTTTGATCCAAAGTCCTCTTTGTTTCCTAGGAATTTTGATAAAACAAACATGCCTAATAATGATATTCCTTCTATTGGTGAGAAAAACTCTTCTCACTCTTCTTATGATGAAGATGAGACCTCAAGAGTCTCTCCTATGCAAGCACAAAATCTTTCCGATGACTTTGAAAATTTTGAGAAATGGTTAGGACAAGAGAACTACAATCCTGAGGTCATCTCCATAGTAGAGGGTTTGAGGAAGGTAATTTATAATGATTAACATGGTGTTAACATCTTGCATAGTATCTCCCATCTCATTGACAACAATGTCAAGCCTATTAGAGATTGTTCCCAAGAATTTGGTTTCATTCAACCTACCACTAGTTTTGAAACCTCTATTTATATTTCAACCTCCATTCCTAATGTGTCTACTTATGCTCCACCTCTCATAACCACTTCCATTCAAAACATCAATCCTACAAATGTTAGCATTCATAATCCTATTGTTCCTCCTCCTTCAAGTGTTCCATTTGTTCCTTACCTTTACCCATGCCCACTTATAATAGTGTTCTATTTTCATATTCTATCATTCTTTCCATTTCCCATAATGGTCCAAATCTTTCACATATATCTCCTACCACTCATATTATTGAATACACTATCAATAGCTTGGCTCAAACCATTTCATCCTCACAACAACAAATTGCTTCCATGACGCAATCTAAGTTTGAAATTCCTACTTGTGGAATTGCTAATCCTTCATCCTTAGACATTATTTATGTTGTTACCCTCAATACATGGAAATTCCTCATTTAAAGACTTACAATGGTAAGGGGAATCCCTTGTCTCATGTTAAAACCTTTCAAACATTGTGTAGTGATTTCTCTCATGATCATGGGTTCATGGCTAAATCATTCACTAGAACCTTTCGAGATAAAGCCTTTCAATGGTATTTTTCTTTGCCTCCTTATTCCATTGACTCCTTTCAAAAACATTCTAATTATTTCATCCAATAGTTTCAAAATAATATTGTTCCTAGGATTTATTTGGCTGATTTGATATATTGTAAACAAGGCGTTAAAGAAAACATGACTGATTTTATTGGTAGATTTAAGCATTTGCATGCTCATATTTCTTATCCTTTGTCTGATATTGACATGCAACATATTTTTATTGCTATTTTACAAAAAGACATGGGAGATAAGATATTACTTTATGAATTTTATTCTTTTACTCAATTGTGTGTAGTGCTTCATAATTATCAACTTCAAGTAATTCAGTTTGAGAGCACCACTCCAATGTTTCTGGTTGATAAGAGTGATGCCACATCCCAGTCCTATCAAAATTTCCAAAAACCTAAGAGCTTCATCAAGATCAATAATTCATCAAACAATATTCATGAGCAAGTGGTAGTAACATCCAAAGGTATGGCTCCTTTGTCATCTATTTTTAGATCTACTCATAGTTTTACACCTCTTTCTAAATATTTGCATATGTGATGTTAAAGTTGATTAATGCTAATGTTTGTCACCACAAAGATTTTTGTCAATACTATCATTAACTTAGACATGATACTGAGAAGTATTTCTGTTTGAAATATGTTATTCAAGACCTCAATGATTCTAGTGTTATATCTATTGAGGGTGTTAACAATCAAGAAAACAAGTCTATAGCACCTCCCAACCAAAACTTGTAAATTTATACCAATCCTTTTCCTTCTCATTTGATCGATACTATTGAGTATACTCAGTCTTACCTTCTTCTTCCACCCATGTTGTTCACTATGATGTTGAGTGTACTGAAGCCAATAATGTTATCAACCTTATTGATCAATTTGAACCTAAAGCCAAACCTAAACCCGATCTTTGCATTACATTTGATCCTAAAGAGACGATTAAAGAACCCGACATTCCTCTTTACATTTTAGCAAAGGTTAATGGTCTTCTTTCTTGTAGTGTCCTTATAGATCCTGCTTACACAGTCAATTTTATAACCGAAGAACATCTTTACACTAGACAATTACAACGATATTTATATGACAAATCTGATATGATGATATAAACTTTCAATGGTTTCACGTATCCTACCCATGGTTCCATTAATTTTCCCATAGAAGTTGGTGATAAAACCTTAGATGTCACCTTTGTTGTCATCCTAGCTTTAGATCAGCTTTAAAATATACTTCATCTTCCTTGGATCACCTCCATGAAATTCATAGTCTCGCATATCCGTAAGTGTTTGAAATTTTCCCATGATGGATAAATAATCATAATCTTTATCAACTCTTTAGTGCCTTGAGAGAACTTTGACTTAAATTTATTTTGTCCTACTATGCCTCAACCAATTCCACCACACAAAGACAATCTTTTTTATCCTATTAGAAATTCAAAATTCAAAAGTTTTGTTAGCTTAGTTATGCTAAGGATGTTCCATCTCCTTTCCCTGTACATGGACTTTTTCCTACACCTCGTATTTGTGTTTTCATTTCACCTCCTATATCCTATAAATTTCCCACTCATGTTATCTCTCAACCTATTGTGGTGCCTTCCCTTCTTCCTCCTAAATAAGAAAAGGACTCTATGTTGATTGATCCCAAACCAAGTCAAATCTCAAGCAAAACCAAACATAACTGTTGTACTCATGACTGCTGTTGTAAGCACCATTCTAGAGCCTGTGAGCATGCTTCCCAAAATATTTCCTCCCCTAAGACACCTATTGATACTTTGATTCCCTTTGATTAGCCTATGAGTAGCCCAAGGGAGGAAGTTAATTTGAAAAAGATGAAATTGAACAAACATGATAATTTTATTCGTATCTTAGATTCTATTGCAATTAATTTGGATGACGAAGATACTCTTGATGATGATGATTTCAATGTTCCTAATATAAATTATTGTATTCATGCTAGTGATTCTAATGATATGTATGAGCTTATTGATGTTAATCATGATTTACTAGCTAGATTTGTAAAATGATTATCTCTTAGTCCTAGTGACAAACAAAGTAACCCATCTTCACAACATAGACTGTTTTGAACTGGATATTGTTCCATGTATTGTGCTTTATGTTTCTCCTCTTGCATGTTTCCCACCTTACCTAAACACTATAGACTGAGATGGGGGGAGGCGATATGCTTGACTAGATCCTTTTGTGTGGTTGATTATTTGTGTTTGTATATTGTAATGTTCTTCCCCGTGATGTATTTCTTGTCATATATCTTGTTTATATTTCTTTAGATGACCCTTGTTTCTCCATTGGCGCAAGGTGAATAAGGAATTGACTAGTTGTGATATTCCTCTATTTGTATCTCATTTCTTCTATATGTTACATTTTATGTCATGCATGTGCCACTATTTGTAAATGTGCTTTTGTGTTGTCTCATTGGGATTGATGAAAAACAATAGCTACCTGTTCTTTTTGGTCTTCATGATGTTGACCCAAAAAACTCTTTTTTGTTACTCATACATGACATTATTCTATTGTGCTTGTAGTTCTTAACTTTGGGGAATGATGATATTTTATTTTTATATAATTCTGATATACATGAGTTATCATATTATCATATTGACCCCTAAGTTAGTAGATCCCTTCCGTGCCCTCTTTTGTCACGTGTTTCATTTCCCTTGGTTTTTCATTTATTGGGGGCATCCAATAGTGGAAACATTTCTTGTGCATGTGTGTATGCTCCATTAAATCCATTACTCCTATTAAGGCATTTGTGATCACTTTAACGTGGGTCCATACACTCTTCTCCTTGTTTCACATTTTACACACACATACAATAATTCAATACAATCTCTTATGTATATGGCTAAGGATACATTGTTTCCTTAAGTTCATCTTTACATTATCATACCCCCATGCATTATTTAGTGGGTCCCTTAATGGAGACAATACTTTCCTTAAGGATTGATCCTCCTTTCCTAGATCTATTTGGAGACAATGTTTTCCTTAGCATTGATCGCCATTTTAGAATACCTTAATGGATAAAATGCTTTCCTTAAGGATTGATTCACTTTGTTTTGATGGGTTGACTAGCATAACACAACTTTCTAGACTATTAATTCCATCTTTTGTAGCAATGCTTTCTCTTTACATGATCCATAGTAAGGTAATACCTTACTATGCTAGTGTGCATTCCTCTCTCTCCTTCTCTCTTATTTTTTCTATTTTGAATGATGCCTCTTTTATTTTGGTTTTAGATTTAATGAGGAATTAATTCACTTAGGGGCTTGATCTTTATTTGTCTCCTTGACCTCAATAAGATTATTCTTATGCATCGATCTACTTTACCATTAGCATGAGTTTGTCTCATACTCCTGCTAAATTCAAGGATAAATGTACCATCCTATAAAGTTATCACCCATAAATAGATGCTTTATTAGCCTCCATTTTGATGATTTTGAGATCCAATGTCTTTTATGCTTGATCCTAGCAACCTGATTCTTCGTCTCCTGCATTTTTCCACCATCCTAAAAACCAGTTTGAATTAGGGTTAATTTTCCTAGGTATACAATATTTGAAACATTTTTCACCTAGGAACAAAACATTTCAATCATTCTATTCCTACACTTTTTGGCCCAAATTTTGTCTGGAGCCCTATGTTGGGGGTTTAGTGGGAAATTAGATCTTGTGGTCGACCTGCCTTATTTTTTAATCCTAAAATCATGGATGGAGTATATAAACACCCTATCTCTCCTATTTTTTACATCCATTATTATACTCAAGAATTCATGATCAAGAAGCATTCAAGCAATCAAGTAATCAAAGGCAATTGAGCAATCATATTCAAGATTTTAAGGCAAGCATCTAAGATCTAATTTCTCTAATTCATTCAAGTCAATGATAAGGGAATATTCTTCATTGAAGAAATTTTCTCTCCCATGATGCCCAAGTAGAGGAATTCTCAATTAAGTAAGAAGATCCTTCCTCTAATCTATATACATTATTCCTTCATTGTAAGTGATTATCAGGCATATCTACATTGAAGATCTAGGTGTAGAGTTCACATATTTATGCATTTGTTAGGGAATACTTGATTCCTATTCTATATTCAAAGGTAAAATCCTTGATTTAAATCAAATTTAATCATCTTCATGGGTATAAGTGATTTCTACATCCGTCCATGAGGGTTTATACAAGGTGAATCAAACATTTACCTTTTTTACATTTTTTTACTTTATGCAATTTCATTTCATATTCAAGTTTGATTCCTAAATAGGAGTTTGAAAAAGTAAAAACACTTTTACCCAACCTTTTTCCCATTTTTGTGTGTGCAGGAATAGGCTATGAATTTTTAAGATCTTTTTTGGGTAGATCAAAAAACAATTAGAGGATCCCATAATATTTTAGTCAAAAGTACCTGGAACAAAATCTTTGAAATGTCTTGCTCTCAAGTAAAAAAATTTTGAAACATTATGTAGCCTACAATTGTGGCCCATATTTTACCCATAGGTCAATTTAGCTTTTTAGATCTTGATTCAGGTCATTACAGGTTTCTGGCAGTTAGTTATCAATATGTTATTTCCAGTTTTGTCTCTACTTGTCTATTTTGTCATTTATATTACATCTTACCTCTTTTCCATTTTAAAATTACATATTTAGAAAAGTATCACTATCTCATTCAATGCTTAGGTCCTTACTTATGCCTATTGGGACATCTTCCTTCTGAATGTGCAATTTGGAAAAGGAGGAGTAATCATCCACTTTACATTGTTTCCCTATTACTATTGTTTAAATACATGATAGGAAAAATGCACCTAGCCATGATCTCTTCCTAAGGAGGCATAACACTTGTTTTTCTACCTCACGAATAGGCATCTAGCCACAAAAAAGTGCCCTTTTGGGTGTCCTCTAATACTAAGGCACCAAAATATCTCAAGTAAAAAACTCAAGAACAATGGAAAGATTATCCCCAAATACAAAAAAGTACTACTGTGCTCATTTAGAGCATACTTTAATCCAACCAAAGTCTCACTTACTCACTGAAGAATCCAAAAAGGTGATGATCCTCTATCCAAATATACTTTTTTGAGGGACACTAAGTCTTACCAAAGGTACTAAGAGGTACAAGAAAAAGAGGTTGCCTCTCATAACCAAGTGTGTTCACACTACAGAGGCTCAAAATTGCACTCTTTCTACATTAAGGAATACAAAAAAGCCAACTAAACACCAATCATATGATAAATATGATTTCTTTGCATCAAGAGCTCAACTATAGTTGCAACAAGGTTCACCCAACCTAGCTAGACCATTGTCTCACCTTAAACAAGATGAAAATGAATCCTAAGGATGGTCATCATCCTACACTTAGATCCATCTCCAAGCTCACAAAGTCATGACATGACCACAAAGACTACATCCCTCTTCTATCTTGAAGCTAAGAATAACACACACCCAACAATCCTTTGAAAACATTGATCTCCAACATGGAGTCTCGCAAAAAAGGATGGCATAAATACTATCGTAACATGGATATATAATCATATAAAGACATTGCCAAGGGAGTGTCAAAGGATATAAATGAGACTTTATATCCCCACACTACGCCATCCATAAGAGAAGTTAGGGAACCCACAACAAAAGTGTCCCAAAGAACAATCACCAATAATCACTAGTTAAAATTGTTGTGAAGGAATCACCTCCATAACCACTCTAAAAGAGGAAAGCACATAGGAAAAACATGGTCTCTAGACCCACAACAATATTTAAACCACATAGGTGGACTAAGTCACACCCAAACATCAAAATAAATAATGCCAAGAAAGAGAAACAATCAAGATCTAAACATCATAGGCATGAGAGTAAACCAAAATTACAACAAGCATACACATAATCTAGTTCACTCACATCACTAGAATACAATACAAGCATTCCACCTCAACCATAAATAAACAAGATAATCATTGAGATCCATTAAAGACACCATTTATATAATGATTCTAACTAATGCTCAATTGAGTTTTTCCACTATCATCCATCTATTTCTTAACAATTTATAGAGAGATCATGCAGTTTCTAATCTCAAAAGCATCGTACACATTTACTAATCAATTACACTACCAATATCCATACAAAGGATGATTTGCAATTTAGCGCATCTTCAACTCAAACAATAATAACATGCATTTATTTCTATATACGTAACACAATTATTCATAATTTAAATAAGAAAACATTCTAATTACTATAAATCAAAAAACACAAATATAGTATGTTCCCCTCGTACATACTATGATAGGTCTGCAATGAACATGATAAAATCACACAAATTACAAAACATGGCAGTAGTGCCAAACATTTGGAGTAGTAACCATATAATAGAAAAGAGAAAACCCAAATGGGGAAATTATCAAATACAACATTAAATTTTAAAAATGTGCATGATTCAATAATAAATCAAGCATGATGAATGTCACAAATAAATAGATGAAGAATTTTGGGTGACTATTCCAAGCATAAGAAAAATCAAAATTCAATGCTAGCCCATACAACACATGGAATAATCAACCAAGAAAAAAAATATCGCCAACATGAAATACATTCATGTAACATTACGACTAATATCAGTCATATAAAAGGTAGCAATCATTGCATGATACCGAGGAACACAACATCTTAGCAACATTAGAGAACATACCCAAACATGCAAAATAGTGAACCTTCTATGATTCTAATCATATGCATCACTATAACACTAACAAACTTAGAAATATTCCTTCTTTATTTACATTCTTTTATATTTCCCACACAAAGCAATAATATCATTATGCAGAGTTCAATCAAGGGAGGGTTTAAGTAGACCACAAACCTATACTAAATGCACAAGAAAGATCACCATAGCTACATCATTACACTCAATGCAAATTAAATACAGTGCTACATAAAAAGAATACATTCTAAAATATGAATTTACTCTTCCTTACTAGTAAATATTTATTTTTATTTAATGCAATGGTGCATAAATATCACTTTCCAAAGCGGGATACATTTACAATGCAATTACAAAAAATGCCAATCTATGAAACATGAATCCATTCATTTACTTTCACATTAATAAAATAATAACAAAATGAAATGCACTACACTCCATAAAGAGTCAATTAATAGGCACTCAAGGCCATCCATAGACACCAATTAGTCACACTAACTAAGTAGGATCATACAAACAACCGAGCCGCTTAAGGGCTACTAAGAATCTGAAGAAACCAAGAGTCAACATATACATAAAAGCTATCATGCTATAATAAGGGGCAACACAACCATGATTGCCAAGGAATATACACCTGTAGACCACACAAGGGTTACCAAACACTCACAAGCCAGGAGAAACACACCAAACAAATGATATAACATATTTCCAAGATGTTCTCATGTAGGGGTATCATCCATCCCTAATAGATGAAAAGATCAAGGAGGTACTCTTCCTCCAACACATGCTACTTGGGTTGATCCTTCCAAAATAATCAATAATGCCACACCTAGGAACCCAAGCAAAAAACTACCACCAACTCATGATACAAAACATGTGTACTCACATGCCACCACCATCAACTATGCAGGCAACATATACCAAGAGATCCCAATGTATAAACATGGGCTTTGATACCAGATGTAATTCCCTGCCAAGGAACTCTTGGAACATAGGGTCAAATATGCACTAAATAAATTTTATTTTTGTAACATGAAGATAACATCACGAACATAAGTGCATCTATAACAATAATGCATAAAAAAATATAAAAAATCTAGGATCATGATCGTGCACAAGCATAAGACTCAAAAGTACTTCCAAGAGTTCCAAGATGACCCCCAATACATACAAGAGTGGAAAATCCACATTCAAGTCACTACGTGAGACCCTAAACCACATCCACAAACCTCATGGGATAGGAATGGGCCATCGTTGATGATCTTGAAATGAGGAGATGAGTTCATCGTCAACATGATCTAATAGTAGGTTCATTGTAAACCAAAATTGAAAAGTGATCTAAACCATAGCATAACAAATCGAAAAACAAAAAGTAAATTTATGAAAATGATCCTGAAAACACAAGGAATATAAATATCAAGTTCACTTTTACACAGACCTAAGGGAACATCAAACTGTATTAAATGTGCAAGAGTAGTCTCAGGGAAAATGTATATAAATAGTGTTACATGAAGTAGTGCAAAAATGGATGCGCCAGTATATTAATACAAATGCATAGGAATAAAGTATGAATGTGTGGGAATACTAAATATATGCGCAAAAACATCAAACATATGTGTAGAATCCTATAGGAAGCATAAATTTGAAAATAAACTAATGTTGGCTCCATTGTACAACCCAACATATGAACAACTCCACACTGGGGAGTACCAGATACCATAATTTGAGGTCATACACACTCAATACAATCAAGAAAAACATAATTAAAGTTAATATAATGATCATATCATCATATATACAAAATATCTAAAAAGGAATGCAAGGGACATAATGAGCACATCATGCTTGAACTCTCTTAGTGGGAGTAGTCCACTACATGTACATCGGTCCCCATCAATGGCATAAAATTCCAGCCAACCATGTGGTACCCTCAAGCCCACCTCACTATCCTCATGGAGATATTCACATGGCCCAAGCACACATAATGCACAGATAAAGAGTAAGCTAACACACATGCCATACAAGTGAAAGAATCATAGGATGAACCATCAATCCCAATGTGATCGCTTAGATAAAAATAAACAAGTACAACATGGAGAACACTCAACATGTAGATACATAGAATGAAAGTATATTGGGTCGCAACTCAATACTAACAATGGTTGAGTGCAGGGAGTCAAGATTGGAGTGTCATTACATGGCACATGGTGGCCAGTGTAGCATCGAGCTTCGACCAACATTTGTAGATAGCCAAACTAAGTATGCATCTTTGATCTAGAAATATAGGCGGCTAAATACTATGTATTTGATCAACATCCTCAGATGAATAAACATTAACTTACCTTTTATCGATGTCCTTGGATGACTAGGTAGTCTTATTAATTATTATTAATGTGTTTTACCCAATTTATTTATTTATTTTTGACTTGATTAAGACTTTCCACAGGTTTCCATGGCGACCCCTTTGTGTCCCATCCTATCATGGAGAACCACTCCACTCCACTACCCAAACACCAACAAGATCATATCATTTCAACAATGAGGCACTAAACAACAAATGTAATACACACACAATGCAAGAAAAGACTCTCAAATTCATAGCCAAGATGAAGCAAGGCAAGCTCAATTGGTCTCAAACCAAGATCATGGGTCTCTCATAGATCCTGATAAGGCACAACTCAATTGTGCTCATGATGCGGTCTCAACACCAACATTAGTGAATCAAGATGTGATCTCAAATCAAGCATCAAATAAAAATAAAAAAAAACCAAGGCAATAAAATAGTGCACATGCACGCTCTATTGGCCTCATCGCCAAGAGCATGAATCCCCAAGTAATTTGACATATAATACATATGGGATATCAACATCATTTAACAATCTAAGAGTGTATCTCACAATAAATCTATAGCATAAAACTTTCAAGAAAAAAAACCACAAAAGGGAGAACAATACCACCACATGGCTCAATGCCAAAACTTGGCACAAAGGAAATAAAAATAACACGTGACACACACACTCAATTGGAACCATGACCAAGGGTAAGTATCCCTAGATGATCCAATATTTGATACATAATCTGTACACAAGCATAAAGATCAAAAAGGCATAATATCAATAAAGGACAATGATTTCTAGCAATAACAGGCTAGGTGCACAAGCCATAAAGTCGATTTGATACTTGAAGTTTGGATCGTGGTGATAAGTAACCAAAATGTTTTAATTTAATTTCAAATAAATAATCCAACTACAAACATGGAAAACAACCAATCCCAATAAACAAAACATTCCAAACATGGTGAAAACTCAATTTTGGAAGCCATGCAAATCGAGGACCTTTAAAAAATTGTCCATAAATCAAACTTGGAACCTTGAAATTCTGGGGAAACCCATTGGTTCCCACATACCCAAAAACACACTTTTTAAATAAAATTCTTGTTCCAAATCAACATAGAAAAATGGGTAGCATAACAACATAAAAACTTGAATTCCAAAAACATGAAATGCACATAAGCCTAAACGGGCACCAAATAAAATCAAATAAGTGGGGATAGCTATCATCTCATCCCACAATATAAATGCAACAAGAATCAAGTAAAAATTCAAAGTAAAAAACAAGATATGAGGTTTTCCTAACTCAAATGGAGAAAAACACAAAAAATGGAGGAGAAAATTTGCACACTCCGTGGAATTGAATAAGCATCCATACAAAGCATAGAAATTGTGACATGTTTCCAACTATCCTCTCCCCTCAAAATTCCTACAAGAGATTCATTCCAAGTCAACAAAAGATCAAATTCTCGCCAATTGGGTTTGAGAGCCAATTTTGGATTTCAAAACCCATGAATGAAAAAGAAGTCTAATTTGACATTATAAGTCACTTTTTCACTCAAATCCAAAAAGGCTAAATTAAATCCCAATAAAAATAGCCCATAATCAACCTAATTAAAATCAACCAATTCCAATTAAATGGAATAATATTGTGACAATATTGCTAGAAAATAATAAAATAACCAATAAGGATAAAAACTAGCATATAATCCTAACTTTCCACGATAATTGTTGACCAACTCTAATGCACAGACAAATATTGGTATTACATAATAATGCAAATGAATTCTTGGTTTTACACACATAATACTAGAGGTATAGTATATCAATACGGTTACACCATCCATACAAGGATGATATTGGTGAAATCATCAATGGACAATGTAACTATCTCCTATGCCACTGAAATGTTGATATTAGAGAATTCAAAGTTGACCATCATGAGGATTCTTAAGTCATCCTGTATCATCATAAAATGGAAGAACTTCCATTTTGGAATGGTTTAGCCCTCCAAGTAAGTGGTTTGGGGTCATGTCAAATGCCTTGAATGGGTCTTTGAATTGGATCTGGCTTTTCCCATGTTCTGTCGTATTTCCCACTTCTCTCTGTCCTATTTCTGGCATCCTTCTCTGCAAATTTGAGGTTCTTGACCTCATGGTCAAGGTTGACCTTCTGGGTCAAGGTTGATCTTGACCCTGACCTAGGTCAGAGTTGACCTCAACCTTGACCCAGGGTCCAACTTTCAAGTTTCCAAGGTTTCCGGATGTTGGGCTTTGGAAAGATTTAATTCCCGCTTATGGGTCGGCTATTTCGGTCTCTGAAAAAATGACTCTTGAAATTATATTTAATATAGGTCCACTTCTAGGGGTATAGGTCTAATTGGAATTTAATTCTCATATGTAGGAATCTCTAGAAGATTGTGCCCTAGATTTGTATATAAGGAAGCCTTCTCCTCTCATTTTCTCTAACCATAAGACTAAGGATCATAAGCTCTAAGACAAGATTTGGAGAGCAAAAAGACTTGAAGCTCCTAAGATGCATAATATATTGAAGTGATCATCTACTCTCAAGCATTCAAGAATTCAAGCATTCCATTCATCAAGGAGATCCATTAGTAGTCATTGAAGGATTCAAGCTCAATGGAGCCCTCTTGTTGAAGATTTCTCCATCCACATCCATGAAAGATTCTTCCTATTCCAAGATCCATTCAAGATTGGTGGTGAAGATCTAAAAGTAATTGATTTGAGACATCCTACATCCTTTATTCTACATTCTACATTCATTTGGAGCATACATACTTGTGGATCCAAGGATTCAAATCCGCCATAACGGTTTCTATACAAGCAATGTGAATTTGTTTATTTACTTTGTTTATCTCTACATTTTCAATTACATATTAAGATTAATTCCAAAACCAGGGTTTGACCAAGGCAAACCCCCCCCCCCCCCCCCCCCCGAACCAAAAAAAAACCATTTTTCTTGTAGGTATAGGTACGGGACAACAAATTACAAAGCAAATTCAGATACCCTTTTCGGTCAACTTTTGGGATCTGCGAACAGAATTTCTATTAGAGTAGTGCAGGTCAAGGTTGAAATTTTGGGGTACAATTGCACCCCCGCATTTGGGTCAAGGTTAAAATGATTCAGAAAAGGAAAAGATTTTTGGGTTTTCTCCGTCTCTATGTTTCTGTTCCAGATCTGATTGTAGAATTTCCTGAAACTCGGTACAGACACCAGGAAACAACAATTTCTAGATCTACTATATTTTCAGGTTAGTACTTGTCTTCAATTCATTTCAATTAAGGTTTTAATCAATTCAAATCTATTTTATACTCTTCATCTCATACCAGGAATGTAAGGTTTTCTTCCTTCTTATTTCCAATTGATTGATGCATTTGTGCATTAACCATTTTATTTTGGTTGATCAAAGTGGATCTTTCCTTTGTGAAATTTAGGGCAAAGAGAAGAATATTATCTTCCCCCAAAACATTTAAATACATTACATCCCCCACACATCCAAATTTATATCTTACATATATAATTTCTTTATTACATTTTGGTGAGCACGCGATAGACAACTCTATCTTTTTGGTGTTATATTTACATTTCATGTTAGATATTGCATGCATATTAGATTAGCCTTCTTTTATGTTCATGTGTTTACATTTTCCTAGTTTAGTTCATTTACATTGCATTGGTTTATGAGATTTACTACATCTAGTCCTACTTATAATATCCCAGTTAGAAGAAGTCGCAGACTTATGGGTTCCTTTGATCCTGAGTCTTCCTCTCCTTTCCTTAGGGTCCCGGATGACAATTTGATCACTCATGATTCCAATCCTTCTACGGAGCATAACTCTTCTTACTCATCTCATGATGAGGATGATGCTTTAAGAGTTCCTCCTGAACAAGTCCAAAAAATGTCAACTGAACTTGACAAAATGAGAAATTGGCTTATTCAAGAAAACCATAATCAAGATTCTATTCAAGCTATAGAGGCTCTTAAGAAAGTCCTCCATGATAGTGATCAAGGTGTTAATCTCTTGCTTGGTATTACTCATCTTGTGCATTTAAATGTTAAACCTTTACCTCAAGAACCTCAAGATTTAGGATTTACTCCTCCTTTCACTAATGTGGAACCTTCTTTTGTTCCTTTACCTAGCAATCCTACTTACACTCCTCCTTTCATGACTACATCTCTTACATTTTCCAATCTTCTAGCTTCAAATATTTCACTTCCATATCTTCATGTGAGTGTTCCACTGGTGTCTTTACCTACCTCACAACCTTCTTACCATAGTGTTCCTTTTACCTATTCTAGTCCTCTTCCAACTGTGGTTCCAAGTGTTCCACTAGTTGTGTCTTCCATTCCCACTGCTTCCTACCCTTTTCCTAGTGTTCCTAATGTTTCTATGCCTCCTATTTCTTCTAATGATTCCACAATCATTAGTTTGGATCAAAATGTGTCCTCTTTACAAGAACAATTTGTGTCCTTAACTCAATCCAAGTTTATTATTCCTACATGCGACATGGATAACCCTTTATCCCTAGACATTATTTATGCTCCTGTCCCTTAGCAATCCGATATGCCTCATCTTGAGAATTACAATGGTAAGGGAGATCCTGTCACTCATGCTAAAACATTTCAAATCCTTTGTAGTGACTATGCTCATGACCATAGGATTTTAGCCAAGCTATTTTCTAGAACTTTTCATGATAAGGCCTTGCAGTGGTATTGTTCCTTGCCTCCTTATTCTATTGATTCTTTTCCAAAACTTGCTAATATATTTATCCAATAGTTCCAAAATAACATTGGTTAGCAAGTATCCTTAACTGATTTGATGCATTGTAAACAAAATACTAAAGAAAAATTGACTGAATTTATTGGTAGATTTAAGAATTTATATGCTCAAATTTCTTATCATGTTCCTGACATTGATATTCATCATATGTTTATTTCAAATTTGCAAAAGGATATTAGAGATAAGATTCTTCTTACTGAATTTACCTCTTTTCAACAACTTTGTGCATCGCTTCATCATTATCAATTACAAGTGAATCAATTTGAGAGAAACACTCCAATGGCTCATGTTCCAGTTGATAAGAGTGATGTTGCTCCTAATCCCAACAAGTTTCAGAAACCTAACAACTATGTCAAGATAAATAAACAAGCAAATGCAGTTGCTGATCAAGTTGTTGTTGCATTCAATAATGTCACTTCTGCATCCACTGCTTTTCGTTTGAATCGTACGTTTAATCCTCTTTCTGAATCTTTACATTCGATTATGAGTAAATTGTTGACTACTAATATGATTAATTTTCCTCCTATTTGACCTCTTCTTCCTACTACGATGGCATCAAAATCCTTTGATCCCAAAGCCTTTTGTTAATACTATCATCATAATGGCCATGATACTGAGAAGTGTTATTCTCTAAAACATAAGGTTCAAGACTTAATTGATTCTAATACTTTATCTGTTGATAATTTTGATGGTAGTGGGAAAAAATATGTCCCTCCTCCTAATAAAAACCTTCAAATCTACATGAATCCTTTGCCTACACATGATACTAATACCATTGTGCAGCCATCTTTTGTGGATATTGTTTATGATTTAAAGATGGATGATCTCAATCATATTGTTAACCATGTGGAGCATGTTGTTTTTTCTCAACCTGACTCTCCACCCTAGCCTCAATCTCAATCTCCTATTCAAATTCCTCCATCTCAATCTCAACTTCAAGTTCTACCTCAACCTAAGCCTAAACCGAAAGCTCAACCTAAACCTTGAAAACAACATAAGGATAAAAGACCTAGGGAACTCTAGATCACTTTTGATGATTCTGAGACTATTAAGGCTCCTGATGGTCCCCTCTACATTTATGCTAGGATTTCTAAGATACCTACATGTTCTTGTCTTGTTGATCCTACTTCCTTAGTCAATGTCATTACTAAAGAAATTTTTTTTATGAAGAACTTACAACATGATTATTATGATACATCTGATGCGCGGATCCAAACTTGTAATGGTTTTCTCTATCCATCATTTGGTTCTATTAACTTACCTGTTGAACTTTGTGGTAAAGTTGTGGAAACTACCTTCATTTTTGTTCTTACTTCTAATTAGTTTCAAGTTAAGCTTGGTTTTCCTTGGTTGGCTTCCATGTGTGTCATTTCATCTCCTATCCATAAGTGTATTAAGTCCATTCATGATGAAGAGGTGAAAATTATTAATCATAGTTTATATCAACCTTTTGGGCCTAGGGATTGTGCTACCCTTGACTTCTTTTGGCCTTCATTACTGAATTTATGTTCTTCTCAACCTCTGATAACCTTTTTTTCTCATATCAAGCCTATAAACATCGAAAGATTCTTGAGTTAAACATGCCTCAGATAGATCTTAACCGTGGTCTTTTGCCTACGCCTTCCATATCTCCTTTATCCATTGCTTCTAGTTCTGTTAATCAAACTCCTAGTGTTTCTTTTTAGCCTACTGAGAGTCCTACTAATCCTCCTATAGAACCTGTGAAGGAACTGGTTGTTGTTCCTCCTAGTTCTCAACATATTTCAAACAAGACAAAATGTAACAAATCTGCCAATGAACGTCGTAAGAAGTGTGGGCTCAAGCTAAGGACCGTGCCATTGTTCTTCAAAGTTCTTTACATTGTTTTGACCATCCTATGCCTGATGTGTTGGAAGAAGTTAATGTTAATAATGATGTTAAGATGAATGATTATGATGATTCTATTCACATCTTAGATTCTATTTTGATTAATCTTGATGAAGAAGATACTCTTGATGATCCTATTGATGCCAATGATGAATATGAGACTATTGATCTTGATACTGATTTGCCTCATATGCTTTCCACAAAACTGATAATTACACCTAGTATTGAACATCGTGATTCTCAAGAGGATCCTTGTTTGGAACTGGCTATTATTCCTACTATGTTGGATATAGCCCCTCTTGCGATTTTCCCACCTTCCCTAAATGATATAAACTAAGATGAGGAGAGTAGGTGATGCGCTTGATTGGCTTGTCCTCCATGGTAGCCTTTTATGTGTTTTCCTGTTGTATTGTGCTTCTCCCGCAATATGTTTGCTAAATGTTTGTTAGATTCTTTTGTACAACCCTTGTTACTTTGTTGGTGCAAGGTGATATAGGAATAGAACATGTTGTACTATTCCTCTATATGTATCTCTATTCTTCTATATATTGTTTTCATGTTATGTTGTACCTGTGCTATTGTTCATAAATTTTTTCCTTGTGTAGTCTGCTTGAGTTTGCGACATGGTAGTGCTGATTCTTTTTGAACTCAATGTTGTGGTCCAAAAAGACTCTTCTTTGTAACTCTTGCATTTTATTTCCTCCATTGTGATTGTAATTCTACTTTCTTTGTCGAATGATGTCAATTCATTTGCAATAATATCATATGACTATATATTATCTTATGATCATACTGACCCCACGGTAAGTAGATCCCTTATGTGTTCTTTGTATGTTTATGTGGTTTTTCCCTTGATTTGTCTCCGCTTGGGGGCATCTCGTAGTGGAAATGTAATCAGTGGAATTGTTTATGTTTTTGTTAAAGCCATTGCTTCTGTTAAAGTGTTAGCAATTAATTTAATGTGGGGGCATACGCTCTACTCACTTTTTGCACACACGCACTTTCAAAATTTTTTTCTCCCTTTATGGATTAGAGACTAATCCTTAAAGCATGGATTTTTACCTTACGGGATCTCTTGATCCCTCCAGTTTCAATTTACAATGTTTTGATCCCTTAAGGTTGGAAGGTGTCCTTAAGACTGGATCTCTCTATGTTTTGACTTTGCTCTTTTGGAATAGAATATTCCTAAGGATAAATCCTTGATGGGTTTACTAGTGAGTAGCCACATTCATTAGGTGGTTCAACTCCATCTTTCCAGTTGCACTATTTTTCTTGTGTGATTCACAATGGGACATAGGTTCTCATTGGGCGAGTTAACCACACACTCTCTCTTTTTATTTGACTGGTGTTGTCTCTCTTATCATAATCTTAGGGTTGAAAAAGAAATGAGTCCCTGGGGGCTTGAAGATTATTTTGTCCCTTTGATTTCAATAAGATTATCTTTTCTTTATGTTCTCCTTTACCAAGAGTTTGCATCAAGTCCATACTCTTGCAAAGTGGGGGATAAATGTAACATCAGAAAATGAAAGCACTTCCATTTTTGACTGGTTTATCCCTTCTATTAAGTGGTTTGGGGTCATGTAAAATTCCTTGAATGGGTCTTTGACTTGGATCTAGATTTCCCCCCTATTCTGCCCTATTTCCCACTTCTCTCCGACCTGTTTCTGGCATCCTTCTCTACAAATTTGAGGTTCTTAACCTCAAGGTCAAGGTCAAAATTCTGGGTCAAGAGGTTCAAGGTCAACCTTGAACCTGACCTAGGTCAAGGTCAATCTTGACCTTGACCTAGGTTAGATTCAACCTTAACCCTGACCCAGGGTCCAAATTTCAAGTTTCTAAGGTTTCTGGATGTCGGGCTTTGGAAAGATTTAATTCCCGCTTTCAGTTGGGTTGTTTCGGTCTCTGAAGTAACGACTCTTGAAATTATATTTAATATAGGTCCACTTGTAGGGGTATAGGTATAATTTGAATTTAATTCTCCTATGTAGGCCTTTATAGAAGATTTTGTCCTAGATTTGTATATAAGGAAGCATTCTCCTCTCATTTTCTCTAACCATAAGACTAAGGATCATAAGCTCTAAGACAAGATTTGGAGAGAAAAAAGACTTGAAGCACCTAAGACACATAATATATTGAAGTGATAATCTACTCTCAAGCATTAAATAAATCAATAATTCCATTCATCAAGGAGATCCATTAGTAGCCATTGAAGGATTCAAGCTCTATGGAGCCCTCTTGTTGAAGATTTCTCCATCCACATCCATGCAAGCTTCTTCCTATTCCAAGATCCATTCAAGATTGGTGTTGAAGATATAAAATTAATTGATTTGAGACATCCTACAGCCTACATTCTACATTATACATTCATTTGGAGCATACATACTTTTGGATCCAAGGATTCGAATCCACCACAAGGGTTTCTATACAAGTAAGGTGAATTTGTTTATTTACTTTGTTTATCTCTGTAAATTCAATTAAATATTAAGTTTAATTCCAAAACCGGGGTTTTACCAAGGAAAAACCCTCCCCCCAACAAAAAAAACCATTTTTATTGTAGGTGCAGGTATGGGACATTGAATTACAGAGAAGATTTGGATACCCTTTTCGGCCAACTTTTGGGATTAGCGAACAAAATTTCCATCAGAGTAGTGCAGGTCAAGGTCGACATTTTGGGGTAAAATTGTGCCCCTACATTTGGGTCAAGGTCGACCTGACTCAAAAAAGGAAAATATTTCTAGGTTTTCTCCGTCTTTGTGTTTCTGTTCCAGATCCGATTGTAGAATTTTTTGAAACTCAGTACAAACACCAGAAAACAACAATTTCTAGATCTGCTATATTTTGAGGTTAGTACTTGTCTTCAATTCATTTCAATTAAGGTTTTAATCAATTCAAATCTATTACATACTCTTCATGTCATACCAGTAATTTAAGGTTTTCTTCCTTCTTATTATTTCTGATTGATTGATGCATTTGTGCATTAACCATTTTCTTATGGTTGATCAAAGTGGATCTTTCCTTTGTGAAATTTAGGGCTAGGAGAAGAATCTTATCTTCCCCCAAAACCTTTAAATACATTACATCCCCCACACATCCAAATTTATATCTTACATATATAATTTCTTTATTACACATCCAATTCATAAGATTTGGTGGCTATGATGAACTATAATTGATTGAATGTTTAAAGTCATTTGTTGATATTCAACTGAGTTGGAGAAGTGATGATCGACATTATCAGTTAATGTATTATCATTGATGTCAACTTATTTGAGTATTATTATGGTGGAAAAAATTTGTTGTGAATTGGAGATCAGGAAAAAAATGTTTATGTGGTCGGAAAATGAAGAGTTCTGTATATACCAAGAGATAGTGAACACCGAGTAAAAATAGTGTATACCGAGCATAGTGATAACCGAGCTAGGGATCGTCGACATAACTCAGTTAATACTAAGACTGAGAAATTAATTAAAATTAAGGCCGACTAAGATGATGAGCTGGAAATTGATGATTTTGAGGTAAAATATAAAGTTTTTTATTTGATCAAACGGTCACGAAAATTCAAGGAAGATCGGACGACAAAGATTGAAATGAGTTTTTAACACAACTGTCGAGGATGGATCAAGTGGGAAAATGAACGATGGAGATTAAGTGACAAGATCTGAAGGATGGAAATTAAATGATCTATGTTTTCTATATAAGAGACGAGATTCATTATGATTATATAATGCTACACTAGATGCGCATAGATGCGAGATTATGCATGACTGATCAAACTGGTTAAAGATAGAAATGAGCATTTTTATGCAGACATCATAGTGAAAATAGAGGAAAGAGAATTACCGAGAAGAACAAGTATGAAGTATGAGATGAACTAAAGTGAACAAATTGATCAGAGGTATTATGTACTTAGCATAGACCTGAATATCTACAAAATAGGGTTGTATTTGAATTAGATCATTACTGTATCAACTTAACCATTGTTACAGATAAATATCTTAACCAAGTAGGAAAGTGAAAGCCTTTATTATAAAATTCAGAGAATGTTGAGTTTTTTCTTGTTGACCCCATAGTGAATTCATGGTCAAGAGATAATTGTTAGTTTTAAATCCTCTAACCAGGTCACATTTAACAATGTGCATTGTAACCTTTAACAGGGTTGGCTCTTCACCAAGCTCACTTCAGAAGAGTGCCAATGTTAAAAATCTATATGTCAATGTACATGAATGTTTTGGATTGTTATTTTACTTTACACTTAATTTTATTGACCTAGATCGGTAATCATAGTAATAATTTACTGACATTCGGTAAACAATATTGATGATAGTTTGAGATTACATAATAAATTTTCACTGAGCTGATTTATATGACTGCATTTGGTTTGGTATACATCTGAATAAATTTGGGACTGTGGGATAATTTGTGAGGAAATTGACTCTAACTGATTCACCCCCCTCTCAGTTATTCTAACAATTTGTATCAGAGCATACAGTGCTTAGGAGAAATTTTTGAAGGACTTAAGCTAAAGATCACAAGATGTATAAGAGAGATGCACCTAAGCTGAACAAGGATAAATTATCGACATGGAAAAGCAGAATGAGACTATACCTATCAGGAATTGGAGATAAAATTGTAGATTATTTGGATAATGAATTCATTCTACCTTCTGGACCTTTGACTATTAATCAGATGAAAGAGAAACATGAACATAACCTTATCATGGTGGAGATCGCTTCTTCACTTATAGATGCTGAATTTGAGGACATCAAAATATGTAAAACTGCCAAACAGATGTGGGATCAACTTAAACTAGTTTATGGAGGAGATGCAAATGTACTGAGAGCCAAAGATGAAAGTATTCATGGAAAGTTTGATGATGTGAGAATGAAGGAAGGAGAGAACATAACACAGTACAATACCTGACTTAAGGAAGCGGTGAATGATATTCAAGGATCTGGTGGAACCATTGATGAAGACACTATTGTGAGTAAGATTCTTAGAACTCTATTGCCTATTTATTATATAAGAGTCTCTGCAATACATGAAATCATAGTTACACCTTGAAATAACATTGTTGTTGATAGTCTTGTTGGAAGATTGATTTATTTTGAGCTGAATAACTTTGATAACAATATTGTGCCATCTATGGAGTCTGCATTTATGTCTACTTTGAAAATTGGTAAATCTAGTAGCAAACACATAAATAACAGTGACAGTGACAGTGATAGTGATGAAAAGGAACTTGATGAACTTGAAGCTTTAATGGTTAGAAGATTGCACATAGGTAAAGGAAGATATAAAGGTAAACTACCTTTGATATGTTTTAACTGTAAAGAGATTGGCCATTTTGTTGCAACATGCCCTAACAAAAAGAATGATGATATAAATGATAGATCTAATGATAAAAAGGATGGACGAGACAACATAAGAAACTGATAGTATGACATAAAAGATAATCAAGATTATAAGGATAAAGGTAAGAAAGCTTGTTACATTGTTGAAGATAAAGTTAATGACAGTAGTTCTGAAAGTGATGAAGATATTGAGACACTGTTTGTAGCTTTGAAAGATGATTCAGATGAAGATGAAAGGTATGTAGAAACAACACTTATCTCTAAAGTTAGTAAACATGACATTTGGGTTATTGATAGTGGTTGTACACATCACATGACTGGAGATAAATAAAATTTTGAATTTCTTGAACATTATGATGGTGGATCTGTTAGAATATGAAATGACACACCCTGTCAAGTGAAAGGAAAAGGTACTATTATGCAGAATGATCAAATCAAATGTGAAAATGCTTATTGGGTAGAAGGACTTAACTACAATCTATTGAGTGTTTCATAGTTGAATAACACAAGTCACTGTGCTGCATTTGAAAATAGAAAAGCTAGAATCTATGACAGAAAAGGAAAATTGATCAGTACTAGTGAACAATCTAAAGGTAACCTATTCTATCTTGACACAACTGAATATACTTACTTATTGGAAAATAATGAATAAATATGGTTATGGAATAAAAGACATTGTCATGTAAATTTTGACAAAATGGTTAAGATTAGTAGAAAAAGAAAAGTTAGAGGCTTACCGAGCTTAACTAAACCAGACCATGTAATGTGAAAAAATTGTCAAATGGGTAAGATGTCAAAATATAGTTTCAAGAGAAATAATTTTTCATCTAATGATATTTTGGAGTTAGTTCATATAGACCTATGTGGACCAATGAGAAGATAGAGCTATTATGGGACAAATATTTTATTTTATTTGTTGATGACTACTCTAGGATAATGATTGTCATGTTCCTAAAATAAAAATCTGAAGCATTTAAGAAGTTTAAGTGGTACAAATCTAAAGTGGAAAAATAAACAGGTAGAGATCTGAAGTGTTTGAGATCTGATAGAGGAGGTGAATTTATTTCTGATGAGTTCACTAAATTTTGTAATGAGTATGGAATTAAAAGATAGGTTTCTGCATCAAGGACACCACAACAAAACGTAATTGCTGAAAGAAGAAATAGATCAATTGTTGATTGTGCCAGGACATTGATGATTGAGAAAGGAGTTGCAAAAACATACTAGAGAGAAGTTATTAGCATAGCTATTTACACATTGAACCGAGTACAACTGAATAAATATTCAAACAAAACACCTTATAAGCTATGGTATGGGTATACACTGCATGTAAGTTATTTTAGAATATTTGGTAGTCAGTGTTATATTCTGAAAGATGAGAGAAATGGTAAATTTGATTCAAAAAGTGATGAAGGAATATTTCTTGGATATTCTACTAGAGTAAATATTACAAATGTTTGAACAAGACAACTAACAAAATCATTGAGAGTGAAAATGTAAAAGTTGATGAATTTGTTGAGAAAAATGATGAGGACATTATGAAAGAACCTGAAGATTATAGTAAATTTGCTTACTGGGAAGAACCTAATATTATACCAACATAGATGCCTAACATTACCGTGCAATAGGGTAATGTCACTGGGCAATAGGTAGCACAGACTGAGAATCAGGAAAATGCTAAATCTGAAGATCATGAACCAGAAGACAATGAACAGATAGAAGAACATAATGAAGAATGGAGAATTGAACCTGTATTTGCTAAATATGTGAGAATAAATCATCCATAAAATTATATTATTGGAGATAAAAGAGCAGGCATGATGACAAGAAGTAAATTTAGAGATGACACTTGTTTAATTTGTGAATTTGAGCCTAAGAATGTTAGAGATGCATTAGAAAATGAAGAATGGATTGATTCTATGAATGAGAAAATTAAGAAGATATATAAAAATAAGACATGGACATTAGTACCGAGATCGAGTGATAAAAATATCATTGGCACCAAATGGATTTTTAGAAACAAATTGAATGAAGATGGGAATGTAACCAGAAATAAAGCAAGATTAGTATGCAAAGGGTATGCACAAGAATAAGGAATTGACTATGGATAAAATTTTGCACCCGTTACTAGACTTGAAGGAGTAAGAATACTACTTGCGTAGGCTGCATATAAAGGATTCAAGGTATATCAGATGGATGTGAAGTCTGCATTTTTGAATTGAATATTGGAAGAAGAGGTATACATTGAACAACCTGAAGGATTTGTTGATTACGATCAGACACACATGGTATGTAAGTTACACAAAGATTTATATGGATTGAAACAAGCACCAAGAGCATGGTATGAAAGATTGTATTCTTATCTTATAAGTATTGGATTTATTAGAATAAGTGACAACAACAATTTTTATTTAAAAGGAGGAAATTATGATAAGACACTTATTGCTGAAATATTTGTTGCTAATATTATATTTGGGGGTAATGATACCTTATGCACTTCATTTGCTGATGAAATGAGAAAATAGTTTGAGATGTCAATGCTTGGAGAGAAAAAAATTTCTAGGATTACATATTTTACAACAGGCTAATCACATCTACATTACACAATCAAAATACATCAAGGAAGTACTAAAGACATTCAGAATGGAAGAATCAAAACAAGTCGAAACAACAATGGTGACAAGATGTAAATTGACCAAAGAAGATAAGACACCTGAGGTAAATTAGACTTTGTACAAATCTATGATTGGTAAATTGATGTATGTTATACACACAAGACCTGACATTTCACATGTAGTTGGAATAGTTGCAAGATTTCCTGCTAACCCTAGGGAATCACATATGACTGTTGTGAAAAGAATATTTAGATATTTGAAGAATACTGAGGATAATGGACTATGGTATAAAAGAGAAGGAATTTTAAAATTGAAAGTTTATACTGATGTTGATTGGTTGGGAACATAGATGATAGAAATAGCACTACTGGTGGAGCATTCTTTATTGGAGAAGAAGAAAGGATGCATATCTCAGTCAACTACAGAAGAAAAGTATGTTGTTTCTGCTGCAAATTGTTCAAACATAGCATGGATAAAGTAACTATTAAAAGGAATGATTGAAGAGATCACTGGTCCAGTGATCATCTATTTTGATAATACAAGTACTATAAATATTTCAAAGAACCCTATGATGCATGCAAAGACAAAGCACATATCTATAAAATATCACTACTTGAGGGAACAAGTACAAGATAAACAAGTAATAATGGAATATGTACAACCAAAATAAAAACTTGCAGACATATTCACAAAACCCTTACCAAAGGATACATTTGAGTACTTAAGAGGTAGACTAGGGGTTTGTCCCTTGTCTATTGGTAACTAAGCTGATTAGGAGGTTGCAACAAACTAGATGAAATCATAATATCAATCATGTTGATGCAAAGCTAAACTAGACTGACACAAAGACATCACTACACTGAAAGGTACCTACTACATTGAAAATCAAAGATATTTTATTTGGCTACTGAAGAGCTGTGTTTTCTTTTTAGCATTGTTGTCAAAGGAAGAGAGTTGATCGATGAAATATAAAGGGAGAGAAATGATCAATGAAATATTTATCCACTAAAGGATGAAAAGAGAAAGGGAGAGACATATCTAATCTAGAGGGAGATTCAAGAACATAAAAGTCAAAACTGCAGGGAGAGTCTACATGATGAGTTTTTATACTGACACAGTTTATATTCAAGCTAAGGATAGCTACAAAATTGTTGTAATTGTAGAACAAAAGTTTGGTATTTTTTGTATGGTATTTTATTGCATATTTCATATTGTGTTGTCTTCAATGCCAAAGGGAGATATTGATAAACTATAATGATTGAATGTTTGAAGTCATTTGTTGATATTCAACCAAGTTGTAGAAGTGATGATTGACATTATTCGTTAATGTATTTTCATTGATGTCAACTTATTTGAGTGTTATTATGGTGGAAAACATTTGTTGTGAATTAGAGATCTAGAACAAACAATGTTTATGTGGTCAAAAAATGAAGAGTTCTGCATACACCGAGAGACAGTGAACACTGAGTAAAAATAGTGTATACTGAGCACAATGATAATCAAGCTAGGGATTACCAACACAACATGGTTAATAATAAGACCAAGAAATTAATTAAAATTGAGGTTGACTAAGATGTTGAGATGGAAATTGATGATTTCGAGGTAAAAGATAAAGTTTTTTATTTGATCAAACGGTCACGAAAATTCAAGGAAGATCAGAAGACAAAGATTGAAACATGTTTTTAACACAACCGTCAAGGATGGATCAAGCAAGAAAATGAACGATGGAGATTAAGTGGCAAGATCTAAAGGATGGAAATTAAATGAGCTATGATTTCTATATAAGAGATAAGAGATTCATTATGATTATATAATGCTACACCTGATGCGCACACATGCGAGTTTATGCATGACTGATCAAATTGGTTAAAGACATAACCGAGCATTTTTCTATAGACATCGCCGAGAAAATAGAGGAAAGAGCATTACCGATCAGAACAAGTATGAAGTATGAGATGAACTGAAGTGAACAAATTGATTAGAGGTATCATGTACTTATCATAGATCTGAATATCTGCAAAACAAAGTTGTATTTGAATCAGATCATTACTCTATCAACTTAACCATTGTTACAGTTAAATCTCTTAACTGAGTAGGCTAGTGAAAGTCTTTATTATAACATTCAGAGAATGTTGAGTGTTTTCTTGTTGACCCCATAGTGAATGCATGGTCAAGAGAGAACTGTTAGTTTTAAATCCTCTAACCAGGTCACATTTAACAGTGTGCATTGTAACCTTTAATAGGGTTGGCTCTTCATCGAGCTCACTTCAAAAGAGTGAAAATATTTTGAGTTACTGGTCCCAGGTGGTTTTTCCCTTAGCAGGGTTTCCACGTGAAAAATCTATGTGTCAATGTGCATGAATATTGTGGATTGTTATTTTACTTTACACTTTATTTTATTGACCTAGATCGGTAATCACAGTATTAATTTACTGACATTTTGTAAACACTATTGATGATAGTTTGAGATTAGAGAATGCATTTTCACCGAGCTGATTTATATGACTGAATTTGTTTTGGTATACATTTGAAGAAATTTGGGACTATAGGATAATTTGTGAGGAAACTGATTCTAACTAATTCACCCCCCTGTCGGTTCTTCTAACAGGATAATCATGGGAATCAAGGTAATCCAGGAAAGGGTTCCCATAAGAAGAATAAATAGGGAAAACCAAAACAAGAGAAGCACAATCATTGTCTCCACAACATATCACTTCTTCATCATATCCTAAGGGGGAATCATCCAAGAAGGATAAGTGTACTTGTGCATATTGAAAGAAGGATGGACATGAAGAACATTATTTCTATAAGAAGGATATTGATTAATTGAAGCATCTTCTTATGAAGAATAGAATCAATTTTCCTTCAATAATGTCTACTTCAAATTCTTCACAATAAATAGAATGTGATAAGGAAGATAGTCACACTTTTGGGATAAGTAAGAACAAAGGACAAGATCTTTGTGCTACCACAAGTCATGAATCAGGGATATGACTTCTAGATTCAAGGGTTTTGCATCAATGACATCTTCATAGTCTGTGTTCTCTTTATTTGAGCCTTGCAAAATGCCACCAACTTTTATGGACAATAATACATATATGAATGTTATTGAGAAAGGATCCATTGATATTGGGGAGGGAACCTTCAATGATGTGTTATTTATATCTTACTTAACCAATAATATTCTTTACATATATCAAATCACTCATGGTGCAACAAGGAAGATTGTGGACTTCACTCCTGATTTATTGAATATCAAATACTTTGAGATTAGATATATTATTACTACTGGGGTGGTGGATCATGCATTTTTTACTCCTTTGCAAGCTTTGTTCCTGTAGACACCCTAAAATGGACAGGCTTGCAACTTTACATTAAAAACACTAATTTTCATCTATTAATTAATGGTTTCCTAATCATTAATTAACCACCTATTTTCTTCTAAAATCATTTCTCAAATCATCTAATCCAATTCTCAACATTAATTAAATAATTAATTTTATTTAATTAATTAACATTTAAAATGATTATTTACCAATATTTAATCAATTAAATTCAATTTCCTATAGTTTAAACCAAATATTTAAACTCACTAATTATATTCTTCCAATTAAATTAATTTCAATTAAATTAATTTAATTTCATCGAATAAAGCAATTCTTAATTAAAAAGAATTCAATTATCTCACATGTTGAAAACAATTAATTAATAAATGAATTAAATATTCATTTATCATCAAAGAGATAACTACAATCAGATCACATGGGTTACTCC
>MU223914.1:869779-898726 GCA_018584345.1 Thuja plicata | reverse complement strand
CCCAGCCAATACTGAGCATCAAGAACAGCGTTATTGAAGGAGTAGAGAGAAACAATAGAAGCTTCAAGCTTCGAAGGGTTTGCATTCGTTTGTCTTCCTTTTCGTTGATTGTACATTTTATTGCTTGTGTTTCGATCATTTTGTTTAGTAGTTATTGCTTAATAGATTTGCATGCACATGTGAACCTTGGCTACTAACCCCTGCCCTTGGAAAGCTGTGGGAAACCGGAGAGAGAGGCGTACAGTTCCTATTCATGATATTGATTCTTCATATGATGATCATACTTCTTGTGTGGATTCAGATCTTGAGGAGAACTTTGGCTACTTGAACTTGGGTATTCTCACATGTGATAAATTTGTTGAGCCTTTCATCCCATCTCCTCCTCTTGATATCATATCTATTGTTTCTCCTAATGATTCTTGTATTGAAACAATTTTGGTTTCTTTTGATTGAGTGCAGTTGGATGTGCATTGTCTTCTAGAAAAAATTCCATGTGATGACTACTGGAAAAACATTGTTGGTTTATTTATGGAGTCCTATATTGCATATTTGGGAGACATAATTGATTATATTCATCTTCTCTTTGATGGAGATGATCCTTCTTTAGTTTTTGTGAGTGAACACTTGGACCCTCTTCATCATTCTCTACATGATCATCCTTCACAATTTGACATGATTTTGGATATTTTAAAATAAAATTTGGAGGAGGTCTCTTTATCTTCAGGGGAGACATTTGAGTCTTTTGATAATGGTATACATTCATCCTCATTAGATCCTACTTTGTGTTTTTTCAGCAGTGTGGTCTAGTACACCTAATTTGGAGGAGGCAACTTTTATCATCAACATGGGGACACTTGAATAGTTTTTAGAGACTCCATACAAATTGAGGTTTCTTGCTACATATTCCTTTTCAGATTGGTAAGACTTCATTTATACACCCTTGGTTTTGTTTCTTCCTAGGGGGAGGAACATTGTTCGACAATCATGGAGCATCTAACCATTGGTGTACATTCTACATTAAAGGAGGATACTTTGTCTCTCTTCTTCTCTCTAATAGAGGGGGGATTTTTCCTCGCATGGGGTTTGTTACTTCTCATTATTCTTTGAGAGTTTATTTATGTATTCATCTCTCTTTTTGGGGGAGTTTTTTCCCACTGGGTTTTCTCCCTTTCTCCATTTGTGAGAGATTTCATTGCATATTTTACATGGTTGCCTAACATGGCTTAGTTGCCAAGACCCTTATTGCCTTGTTAGCTTAAGTTTGTATTCCCCTAGGTTGCACTTAAGGATAGGTGTTGGTATAATTAATTATTAACCTAATTATACCTTACTTAAGCTTACTTAGGATAATGCATACATAATGCTTTACATTTGAGACACATATAGATTTGCACATTTTGTTGTATATGGTGTAGGAGAAATTCTAGTTTAGGTGGTGATAGTAGTTATCACAATATAATTTATGTGTTGTCTCCACCCTTAGTATACTTATCACTTTATCATCCTCCACATGTTTTAAATACTTTATTGCACAATGGAGGGTGATCCACCTTTGGTGGACATGTGTTTCCACCTTGTGTGTGTGATAAGTTATCTCCTAGTAATCATGGTCTTTGATTGTTTTACCTTTATAAGAAGTCAAATCTACATTTTACTCAATCTATCTATCAAGTGAATTCAATTATTGCATATAAAGTCTCTGTGTGTGTGTGTTTCTATGGGAAAACTATTACACCAATTATACATCCATATATGATATTTATTAGTAACCATAATAGGAATAATGCTAATATTACAAATAATGAATTTAAACATTAATTGAATATATATTAGTTTATACATGCATTAAGAACATAACATATTCATTCGTGTACATAAGATAATTATTCACAAAAGACCAATGTTAAATAAGTGGGCATGTCATAAACTAGATATATACAAGTCTCTACACCCATGTACACCCACAAATTTTTTTTCTTGTAAGTCCATTCACTACATGTGCAGGCTCATTCCTTAGATAAGGCCTAACACTACATGGTGGGGAAACCAAAAAAATTCATTCCCATGATTCCAATAATTTCATGCATGGGCGATGTAGAGGAATGAATTCTTTGTCAAACAAACAAGATCTAATCATTTCCATTCTAGGTGCATTCTAGATTCATAACTTAGACACATTGCTTCTTTGGCCTATATTTGACATAAATTATCCAAAACTAACCAAGGACATATGATATTTTCCTACATAATGCATCTTGATGGCATACAAATCATCATTACATCAAACAACTCAAACAATGTATTATTATTTTTTGAACCCTCCTTCAACTAGGACTTTGTAATATTCCCATTGAAAAATGAGACCGACATTGTCCTAAATGAATTACATAAATCAAATCATCAAGAATTATCCTTTGGAGGGAATGTGGAAAAACATTGGGGCAAACCTTTCCACAAATTTTCATTAATTTTAAACCTTGGGAAATCTAATTATGAATTTAATCTACTTGCTAGAAACCCTAGGTAGGGTTCAACACAACCAACACCAAAAATGTTATAACTTACTCAAAACCCAATAAAATTTCATGAAACTAATTTAATTAGAAATGTAAAAGACCATATCAAATTTATTAATTATGTACAGGTTCATATGAGACTGTATAGATTTGTACCATGCATTTTTTTAGACTATAGCTTTCAAAAAACAAACTTACACAAAAGCCAATGGTATTTTTACCATATATTGCTCAAAAAATCATGAAATTACATGAAACCCATTGCATTTGAAAGCTAAAAATTATTTCCAACTTTTTCAAATGTGTGCAGGTTTATAGCAATCTGTACATAATCATACAACATGAATTTCATACAGTTACAAGAAGAAAACAACATATAATGATTCAAAAATAATTTTCTTCTTCCGTTCGATATTCCTATCTCTATTTTTGGCGTGGTTATGGAATTATTTTCTCCAATTACATTTATCCAACCACCAAAACTGATCCTCTTATTCCATTTTCAAAATTTGAAACCATGTATACATTTTTTGACAACTTTGCAACTTTGAACTCTTTAGTCAATCCACAAAGCATGAAAGTGTAAAACTAAGGCCCGCATGGTCTAGATGGTCTTACAAGACCTTTATTTTCATAAAACAACCCAAAACCAAGATTTTGGAACAAACCCAATTCTTTACAAGCCAAAATTGCACTAAAAAAATTAAATTGATTATTTGCCAGGAAACTATTATATTTGAATTCCTAGACTTATATACCTATCCTAACTCATTGATGGACCTCAAAGATTAGCTAAGATATATAAAACCAAAAAAAAATCCTTAAACATCAAAATGTAAAAAAAAATCATCATTAAGGGATGCTCATATAGCATACTCCCCAAGGGAAATAAAAAACCGAGGTTCCACGAGAGAGTAGGTCTTCAACATCTATCATGGATTGTATACCTATTGTTGCATCAACAATGATGGCATTTTTTTTCTTCCAATTTGTGTTTTATTTATTGTTGTCCTTTGAACCCCTCTTAATCCTCTTTATTCTTGGATTTATGTGCTCTAGATTTCTTGGATTTCAATCTTTTGTTCTTCTCTTCCTTCTATTATCTCCTTCATCTTATCTCCTTCTCAGTTACAAGATCCCAAAATTCTATTTCTCTTTCTTATGTATTTTATCACTGTCCATTTCTTCATATTTTCTCCACTCATGCATTATCTTCATATCACCATGTCCTTAATTTTAATCTTCCTCTATTTTTGTTCCATCCTTTACTACCCATACATAGGTTTCCATCTTCTTGGACTAATGCCTTTCTATTCCTACACTTCGCCTATCCTTTTATCTCTTTTGAAAATTTGTCATATTTTTCATCCTTGGTGATATCTTGTTGTCATAAGATTTAGTATAAGCCACTTCTTGTTTAGATTATAGTTGTTTCTTTTCTACAACTAGTTTCCTTTTCCAATATGGTACTATATATCCATGATTCACAAACTTATTCTTATTCTCTTGCATATCCACATATTTATTTCCACACATAGAACCAAAATCACCATTTTAATTTATATTTACCTCTTCAAGAGTTAATGCAGGAGCATCTTGGGGTAGTTGGCAATCCTGTTACACCAAAAATGTGTTTTGGTTTGATTTTTGTTTTAGTAGTTAACTCGGTTGGAGACCTGAGGTGCTCTGTCACTTTTGTGGTAGTTTTCAGTTGGAATATGTGTTGCTTCACTGATGGACTTGGTGACTGGACTCGGTGGTGCTCGGTGTTACACTGTTCGGTGGTAGTTGTTCAGTGTGTGTTCAACCTAGTGGTGTCTTTCTCAGTGTTAAACTTGTCAGTGGTAGTTGTTCGGTGTGTCCATCTCAGTGGTGTCTAACTCGGTAGCATACTGCTCGGTGATGTTGGTTCAGTTTTGTCTCATCGAGAGGTCTGTGTTTTAGTGCTCTTGTTCACCGACTGGATTTTGTGGATTGAGAAGACATTGGAGATGGCATTTTTGATTTGAGGGGGTCATTGGGATCATGCTAAGTTCTGAGGCATGTATATTTGATGCATTGGATCTTGTGTGGACCTAAATCCAGGTTGATGTTTTCTTCTATGTATTTTGTTATTATTTGCAGTCAACTAGTGCATTTAATATTTGTTCATCATGGATTATAATGGCTGACTGGGTCATTTAATATTTGTTTTATAAGCCGACTTGTGGCTGTGTTGTATAAAAGGAAGTATGTAGGTATAATTTAGGAGGAAGGATGAAGATTTGAGAAGCAGACAATAGTAAGTGGGTAAGATAGTAACTTGTAAGATTGCTTGGTGGCTTGCGAGCACAAGTTTAGATATGGCTTCTTCCACTTAGCTGTAGGGTAGATTGGTGAAGATGGATCTTGTGAGATCTTGTTGATGTTGTATTGTTTTCTCCCTAACTAGGAAGGCCTTATAGCCCAACATGTTGCATGCAATTGGAATTCTGAGATAATATAAGTTGATATTGTTATATCTTGTGTGTTGTTATGGTTTCCGCTGTAAGTTTTGTTTGGATGCAAGTTTGGACAATCCTTTACTGGATTCTCTAAGCTTGACTACATCAAGTAGTATCACAAATTAGGGTTTTTGAAGATCTTAGTGTTTTTAAAGATTTGGAGAGATGTCTCCAAGAAGATTGGACCCTAGGGCAATTGCATATCTTTATGAGGAGGTGGAAGCGAGGATAAAAAAAAGATTTAGATCAGAGATGGAAGCAATGAAAAATGAAATCATAGAAGGTATCAGAAATGTTGGATTACATAGAGGTCTGAGAATGGATGATGGTTATGAAGAAGCTATTAAAGACTTTGAAGTTTCTGGATCTAGTGGAGATGATAGAGTCGATTGAATAGAGAGATCTGGAGGAGATAGATATGATTGGTTGTAGAGATCTTAAGCTCGATTGAGTATAAGCTACCAAATGGAGGTGTCCAATTTTTTAGGTACATTGAGACCTAAGGATCTGACTGATTGGATTGGTGAGTTAGAAGACTACTTTGAGCTGGAAGACATTGAAGATATTCTTAGAGTGAGGTTGGCACAAACCAAGTTGAAAGGGCATGCTACTTTATGGTGGAAAGAGTTGTAGAGGAACCGAGAAGAAGAAGGTGAGATGAAGATCAATCAGTGGAGGTTGATGGTGATAAAGATAAAGGATAAGTTCATTCCTGCTGACTATGAACTTGAGTTGTTTAAGAAATTGAAGAATCTAAAATAGAAGGAGATGATTGTGGAAGATTATACTAAGGAGTTCTACAAGTTGACTATTCAGTCTAGGCATAAAAAAATTTCTAAGGAAAAGGTGGCGAGGTATGTCAATGGTCTAAGATTCAATATCCTGGATGAGATTGGTATGTTGAAGATTGACTCGATAAAGATGCTTATCAATATGCATTAAAGGCAAAAGATAGGTTGAAGAGAAGATATTATGGTAATTACCGAGGGAAAGAGAAGCAAGAGTAGTGGGTAAAAGATAAACCAAAAGTTTAAGATGAACCAAAACTTGTTGAATCAAGGAGAAAGACAGGTAGAGGTGTGTTTAGAGGTACTTTTTATAACTGTGGTGAAGAAGGACATTGGTCATTTGAATGTCCCCATGTAGATAGGAAGGTTTGTAGTTGCCGAAATGTTGTGGTGAATGGAATTTTTGAGAATAAACCTGAAGTGGAAGGTGTGATCTTTGCTTAGGAGAAATTTTCTACCCTCAAAGCAAGCTGAATCTTGTCAGAGGACGAACTTGTTCAAGACTGTGTGTAAGTATGGTGGTAAATTTTGTAAGGTGATTGTTGATGGAGGAAGTACTGACAACCTAGTTGCTAAGGAGATGGTTTAGAAACTTGGTTTGAAAAGGTTGAGGCATCTTTGTCCTTATATGATAAGTTGGTTACAAGCTGGTCATGTAGTAGGGGTGAAAGAATAGTGCATGGTGAGTTTTTACATTGGTTCTATTGGTGTTTAAAAACATTTAGGCTATTTAAAGCAACCAATATATCTTAAGACTGGTGTTAGGAGTGGTTAGCTCCAAGTATGAAAGATCTATAAGATAACTGGAGCAAATGTAGGGTCAAGGCTACCCTCTGCACTTTTGCTCTACAAAACCAAGTTGGGTACACCTATCTAGACTAAACTCAATTCTTTACAACACCTTTTACTTTTGGATTTGAATGAAAAATAGATGGTAAGTAAGTACTAAATGCCAACCTAGCATTCATTGAATCTCCACTACCATGGGTGGGATAAGAAGAACAATTGTAAATGTAAAGAATTTGGTGACAAGTTTGATTAAAATTGTGGGACAGAACATAGCCAAACCACTCATATATGTATCTCATTAGAAATACTAATCCTACATTAGTGCCTTATCAATTAAGCTAGATCCTAAATACAATACTGAAGCTGAAACACCTTGTTGGAAAATATTCAAAGCCATAAACATAAGAACTTTCAGATCACACACTACAAGATCCTTAAGTAGATATCCAGGTAGAATCAATGTAATATCCAAAGGATTTTAATTTGATCTAAAATCAAATACCTATGGAATACACATATGCATAAGTTGGACTTATATAGTAAGACAAACAACTTACAACTCAATAGATAACACAAAGGAGAGACTCAAATCTGAAACAAATTATATTAAGTATGATGAAACTAGTTCCTGAATCAGTATGACAAGGAAATATGCAATATGAAAATATGCAAATTATCAAAGAACTTTCAATCCTATCTTAATACAATCTGAAATACATCTTCTATATCCTAGACTAGAAACAAATACAAGCCTAATGCTTTTCAATATGTCTCCCAATTCTCTAGCCCTTTCTAAATGGTCTTGAATATTCTTTTATAGGAACAAGAATGCTACAACCAGTCATGTCAAGCATTTAATTTTGTTGTCAAGTTAAAACCCTATCTCTTCTCTTCAATCTATGCAATCTGATCTGCAATCAATTTTACCTAATCCATGGATGTGAGCGTAGTACCCTGAGGTCAAAGAATTCCCAAGGCATGACTCTAAGAGTAGCTTTCATAAATGCAGAAATGACTAGGCATCTCTATATGCATTTACCCTTTTATTATAAAACTATATATGTCAACTCTGATCTTCAATGCATTCCACAGATCAAATTTCAATCCCTTTGGTCTTCAACAATTGTGCAAATCAATCCATAAGATCATATCTGGTCATTAATAACTCTTAGATCAAAAATATTAGTTGACCACCATGAAACCCCTCTAAGAATAGATTCAAATATTTAAATTACAGTTATAACGGTCACAGGTGGCACGAACAATAATTTGGACACTCATGATCAAGTTGATGCACAACTTTAAAACATATCCGTAGATCCTCTTAAGTTACCCAGGATCACGATCTAATTAGACATGTGGCAGCAAGGCGCGATGTCTTAATGGTTAGATATCAATCACTTTTTATTTGAGCCATTACGCTTTCCATCAGATCAAAACCCACTTGATCGGTCTTTACTTCATTACCTTGGCATTGATTAGACCCACCAGGTACATGTGACCTTCAGGCACAATTCCTTAATGGTTAGATCATGTACATATTCTTCATAAGGCATTACACCAACCACACGATTCTCTCAAACTTGTTCGCCCTTTATCCCTTTCTTTATTTCAGCCCCATGAATAGAGTAACAACTATGGTCCCACTGACATCCACATGGCACTTTTCTACTAGCTTTGAGAAATCCCTGCTATTTTTTGACCTATGCTGACTGGGCTGGACATGCGTCAAGAAGGCATGATGACTCAAAGGTTAGATCTTGCGCATCTTTGCATCAAAGCTTTGCACCCACCGTTGGATGAACCTTAAGTTGTATCACCTTTATTTCATTCTTTATCATTGAACTCAGATTTGACCTAGACATGTGTCACCAAGGCATAATGCCTCAATGGTTAAACAACTTCATCTTGGTCATCAAGGGATTACACCTGCCATTAAATCTTCTCAACTTGCTGTGCCTTTACTGCCTTTCTTTACTCATGACCCATGTCATTATCCATGCTACATGTCAGCTGAGCCTAATGCCTTAATTTCTAGATCTCATTCACTCATTAATTGAGTCTTTACGCTTGCCGTTCGATCAAAACCCACTTGATCAGTCTTTACTTTACCTTTCACTTCATAACTGCAGGTCCCATAGGCTCATGAAAGACATGTGGCAACAAGGCACAATGTCTTAATCATTAGATCTTGGGCATATTTCAAGTGAGGGTTCATGCTATCCACATGATCCTTTTGAACTTGTCTAAACTTTACTTTATCTTCCTTCTCGACCTTTAACCTACACTTTAACTCTAAGTGAGCATTTTCCTCTTATCTCTAAGTTGCTAAACAATCTTACTAACCTTGGTTATATCTAGAGATCACGCGCACACCACTTGATCTTTTCTCAATGAACGGTTATGATCCTCTCGACAAAACCTAACTCAACTTTGAACTAACTTAGCTTGACTCTAATTCCATTTAGAGATTACACAACTGAGTAGATCTCCAAGTTGTGAGATAGAAAAGTAACCCCTGAGTTCCTTAAGAGACTTCGCACAGATCACATGATCCATGGAAAGTACAAAGCTTTATCAATGGCCAACATGAAATCTCAGAACATTTTTCTTAACCTGAAGTCAACCTAGAGATCACATGACTAACTGGAAAAGAAAACTATGTCTTAACCTGAGTTAAATCATGAAACCATGTGACCAAAGCAATCTCCAAGTCATTGAATAGATATTGAAACCCTGAGTTAATCCAAAGATCTAACGCAAGCCACGGGATCAAAAAGGAAATCTACGACCCACATGAAATCTTGAGATGAAAGGAGAATATGCCATTTCATTCAAAGATTAAGAGACTAAATCCTGCACTGATTCACTAGATAGAATAGAATATTTGATCTTGGCTAGGAGATTACATGACTAACTAGGATAATAATAAAAAATGCACATGGGATTTTCTTGACTGAAGTGGCTGGTAAAGTAACTTGAAAACATAACATGATATGCAGGGTTTAGGGTTTTTCAAGAATTTGCTCGATAAGAACTAGGGTTTAAGGCGAGGGACCTAAACAAAATTGTAGAGAGTGGAAGAAAGAGCTTGGAACCATAATAATTTTTCAAGTGCTAACAGTTCTTATAGAGATGTATTATGTGACATTGTGGATATGAGTTCTTGTCATGTTTTACTTGGGAGACCTTGGTAGTATAATAGAGAGGATATTCATGTCTGTAAAAGAAATTTAATTATTATCCCGAAAGATGGACAAAAGTCTATTTTGATTCCTTTGAAAGATGAAGGCAAAGGAAGGAGGAACTTGAGAATTTGTAGCATATCTTAGATGGTTGTAGGAGTTGATGCAGACATTCAGATTTAGGGAGCTAAAGGTACATTAGAGGGTACTAGTAAGAGGAAGAAGAAGAAGAACCGAGGGAAGAGTGTGTCGGTTGAGGACTTGGATGACACATATATCAAGAACCAGTTTGGGATCTATGTGTTGAATCCCAACATATGTTCGTCCATCTACTAAGAACATCTTTTTGCACTTGGGGTATTTGATGCAGGAGCATCCTGGGGTAGTTGGCAATCCTGTATCACCAAAAATATGTTTTGGTTTGATTTTGGTTTTAGTAGTAAACTCGGTTGGAGACCTCAGGTGCTTAGTCACTTTGGTGGTATTTCTCAGTTGGAAGATGTGTTGCTTTACCGATGGACTTGGTGATTGGACTTGGTGGTGCTCAGTGTTACACTGCTCGATGGTAGTTATTTGGTGTGTGTTCAACTCGGTGGTGTCTTTCTCGGTGTTACACTACTTGATAGTAGTTGTTCATGTTAGAATTCAAAGAATTCATAAGCCAAGACCATCTGCATGCAAAATAACATGTTACAAAAGCAAAGCTTGGAGACAAAAAAGTTTTGAAAGACAAAATATTCATTCAGAGAGGGTATGCAAAATACAAAGAGATCAAACCTTTTGAAGGTGATGGAAACCCTAAAGGGGAAATATCTAGGTTGAATAATAATAATTAATAAAAGAATTAATTATTATATGCCTAAAGTTTAGCTTAAGTGAAATAGAGATAATAAGTGACTTAATAATTAAATCTATATGATTTAATTGATAAGTGGAATCACTTTATTACTCTAACACCCCCCTTAAGATAAACTTAGGGAGAAGCTAAAAACCTATAAACAACTACTGAAAGCAGGAAAATGGGTCCCGATAACAAGGTCTTGTTGCTGTGACCCATTTTCCTGCTTTCAGTAGTTGTTTCTAAATTTTTAGCTTCTCCCTAAGTTTATCTTAAGGGGGAGTGTTAGAGTAATAAAGTGATTCCACTTATTAATACAATCATATTGATTTAATTATTAAGTCACTTATTATCTCTATTTCACTTAAGCTAAACTTTAGGCATATAATAATTAATTCTATTATTAATTATTATTATGTAACCTAGATATCTCCCCTTTAGGGTTTTCCTTTTAAGGTTTCTATCACCTTCATAAGGTTTGATCTCTTTTTATTTTGTATTCCCTCTCTGAATGAATATTTTTTCTTTCAAAACTTTTTTTTCTCTCCAAGCTTTGCTTTTGTAACAAGTTATTTTGCATGTAGATGATCTTGGCTTATGAATTCTTTGAATTCTAAAAACCACAGGCTGCTCATTATGGAAAAAAGCAAGTTGTATGACAATTTTGTGGTCGTCAAATTTAACCACACTCTTTGATCTGTGGCCACTGACATCACTGCCTACACATGCAGGCGTCCTTTCCAAAAGGTATGCACCTTTTTAAAGTTTAAAAAAAAATTTACAAAAGTTTTTTTTTTTTAATTTATTAAAAATCAAAATGTGATTTTCTTTACTTTTTATTTCTCACCTTTGCCTTATTTTTGTGCCCAGAAAATGGGCATATGCAAAAAAAATTGTCTCAGAATGCAACTTCGGCCAAAATGGTCGTGTCTTATATGGAAATAGGTGTTTTTGGGCATTTTAAGAATAGTCGTGAGGTTTGTTTGTACTCAAAGTGCTCCAAAAAAAATCCCCTCCAGATCCACAAAAAAAAAGATGAAAAACCTTGAAACCCTTGGAACTCTAAAAACTTCAAAAAATCAAGAACAAGCAGCAGCAACAAGGCTTTGATACCATGTTAGAATTCAAAGAATTTATAAGCCAAGATCATCTGCATGCAAAATAACCTATTGCAAAAGCAAAACTTGGAGACAAAAAAGTTCTGAAAGACAAAATATTCATTCAGAGAGGGAATACAAAATATAAAGAGATCAAACCTTATGAAGGTGATCGAAACCCTAAAGGGGAAATACCTAGGTCACATAATAATAATTAATAAAAAAACTAATTATTATATGCCTAAAGTTTAGCTTAAGTGAAATAGAGATAATAAGTGACTTAATAATTAAATCAATATGATTTAATTAATAAGTGGAATCACTTTATTACTCTAATAGTTTAGTGTGTCCAACTTGGTGGTGTCTTACTCGGTAGCATACTACTCGTGTAGACCTTATGGAAAGACATGTTGTAAATTAGTGCTAAAAAATTTAGTCATTTATATGGATACAGTGTTGACCAAGCCAGCAGCTTGAAGTGTAACCCGAGCAGTTGCAGTGTCAACCAAACAGATCGTAAAAAATAGTATCACTAGTGTTACCCGAGTGGCATACTATTTCTGAGTGATCAATGTGGCCCGAGCACCCAGTGTCACTATAGTGCCAGAGCTGCCAATTCACCATGTCACCCGAGTATCAGTATATCACCCGAGTGGATTATTGGACATGATTATCAATATTGGGTCGACTTAACACATATTGTTTGATACTAATTAAATATGTAAAGTAGCTGAATTGTGTAAGTAATTTATTTGGATAGATATATATGTAAGGTACTTTGTTTATCCAAATGTGATAAACAGAAGTATGAGTATGGATATGAAAATATGAAGTGGCAGATTGATTAGAAAGCTACCACAGTATAAGGAACAAGAGAGACTCATCTATCACATTCAGGTGATCAATACTATTTCAAAGGATCTTATTCAACAAATTAGAGTTGCATAATAGATCATTCACTGGTTCATCCTAACAGGTGTATCAGTCAAAATCCTTTAACAGGGTGGACTTAACAGTCCTGTACAAATCTCCTAACAGATTGCATACTTTATTGTATTGTATAAATCCTTTCACAAGGTGGACCTAACAATCCTTATTGCTCCTAACAGAGAAGGTCATTAGAAGTGGTCATTTGTAAGCTTTAATCGGCTAAATTTATTACTCCAGTACTAAATCTTGTGGGTACCATCCCCACCCTAGTTTTACTTTCTATTTGGAAGGTTTCTGGGTAACCAAATATTGTGTCAAGTGTTATGGATGTTTATTGCTTTTCTATTCCATGCATGCAATTAGATTAGACAATATAATAAAGGATAAAAGTGAATAAGTTTTATTGGTTCTTGATTCACCCCCCCCTCTTAGTCACCTAGCCTAAAATATATTTACAACAATTGGTATCGGAGAAAAGGTTCCTTTATCAGAAGTTTAACAGCTTGAGAAAAGATCAGAGGCAATGGAAATATACAGATTGGAGAAAGCCATTGAAAATAAAAAGATAGATCTACAAGTGGCCATAGATCAAATCAGAAAACTCAAGGAGCATCTCTCTCATTCCCTAAAAAGAAAAAAATATTTAGCAGTACAAATGAATGAAAACAATTACATAGAATAAAGAATTGAAGATTTATGCAAAGAAAGAAGTTCTGAAGAAGTTGATGTAGCCATTGAAGACCTACTTGTAAAGAATCTCAATTTACATGAAGAAGTCAGAAAGTTAAAGAAAGAACAAGAAATTCATTCAGTCAGAATATGTGAAGTCATGGAACAAAAGAACCAAGTAGAAAATGACAGATAAATGACACAAGAAGATAAAAGATTGCTAAGTACAAGATTTGAGGAAAAATAAAATGAAATCCATCATTTGTCACTTCAGCAAGAAGATATGTTAAATCAACTCAATAGTGCAAATCAAGAAGTTATCAATCTGAGGACTGAAAATGAAAGACTGCAAAATGATCTCAATACTAAAAAGAAAACCAATGAGAGTATGATGAATTCACAAGTAAGCATGGATCAGTTGATAGAGAAAACTCAATTCAGACATCATGGACAGACTGGGTTAGGTTATACTGAACAAGGTGAATCCTCACAGCAAGGAGCTCAAAAGAACAACAAACCTACTTGTAATCATTATGGCAAGTTTGGGCATACATCAAATAAGTGTTGGAGCAATACAAAGTCAAAGTTTAATGGAAAATGCTAAAGGTGCAAAAAACATGAACATATGGCAAGTGAATGCACTAAGAAACCTAAGTTTGAAGGAAAATGTTTGAATTGCAAAAAACAAGGTCATAAGTCTTCCGAGTGCAGAACTAAGAAGTGGAACCCTGCTGAACAGTTAGCTAAAGAAATTTTTGGTTGGGATTACAACACACGGATTAGATATTGTCATTATGGTGAGTATGGGCACATTGGTGCAAATTGTGCAAAGAATCATCTCAAAAAAAGGAATCCTACTAAGAGATGTTTTTTGTGTAAACAACTTGGTCATCTAAGCAAGAATTGTATGAACAGAGAAAAAGTGAATACTAGTTTTGAGAAAGGCAAAGCAAAAATTTATAAAATTAGAACTCAGATGAGTCAGCAGTGGGTAAGGAATTCTTTTGATAATTCAGACCAAAATGGTGAAGGATCAAATGGCACCCAAAAATGTGAACTAGGTGGATACACCATCTCCGAATAAAGATGCAAGGAGATAACTGGAACTGTGCATACAAGCCATCACACATCAGTTCTAGATATGATAGCAAGTCCAAATCTGCATATTGATGCACTAGGACACATTATGATCCTAACCAAGTTAGGATCTCAGTTACATCTGAGTTACTCAGGCTTAACCGAGTTAAGTCAGGTTGTATGGTTTCAAAGATGCAAAGATTAGTTTTCACCGAGCTTCTGAGTAAGCTTGGGAGAACTACCTAAGCTATTATAGCTACTATGTATGGAGAATTTAATAACAACCCAGGATCAAATTTCTCATAAATGGTGAAATCAAAGGGTTATTGTTTACAGTTTGCAAAGTGATTAAGAGCTTTTAGCGATTGCAGAGAAATTTTTTGTTTGAAAGCTTTAGTAGCAGTGAAGTTTTATCAATCCTTTGAGCATTATGACACCTTGATCTAGTAGTAAGATCAAGAAGGGATCTGAGATGTTAGTGAGGAATCTTGTCTGCAAACTGCCAAAGTTCAAACTTCATCCAGCGATTGCAGAGGAGATAGATCCAATGGGAGCCCATTCCCAAATTCCTCCTAAGGTACTGTTGATTCATGACATCTAAGCTTTCTATCATTACACCATTCAACAAATAGGCATATTGGAGATGAATCAAGCATATGAGACACTTTGTGTGGACATAAACCTCAAGCTAAAACATAAACACATTAAAGTCAAGGGTTTAACTCATATCATGCATATGCCAAAGAACTTTAAGATAAAGTGGATTAGGTTTATTTTTATCCATGTTCACAACATGCATCTCTGGTTGAAGCAACCAGTAAAGATCACTAAGATGATGATACACTGAGTGACAGGGTACCCAATGCTTGACAAACCTAAGGCAACCAAAACCCTACCCTGAGATGACCTAGCCAAGAAGACTCTTGCCGAGTGGGATGGAAGAGGAATGAAGTTAAATGGAGTCACTAACATGGAGATTAAGTTCAGAATTCATGTGATTACACACAAGATATACAGTTCAAGATGACCAAATAGTGTACCATGTGAGGCTATGGACTTGGCATACAAAGTGGTGAAGAAAAATCTGTCTTTCAACCTTGCTGAGTTGCAACTCATCCAAATAAGAAAAAACATGAAGAGCACTCGGGCATCTAAGACCAATCCATGTAAGTTTGGTTCACTCCTGGTCTGCATATTCTTTTATGTTCAAAATTTTTCCCTTCAAAAGGCATAATTTTATGGAAGGACAGGCCTAAATTTATAACATAAAAGAGTTCATAGAAAAATTAGGAGATAACTTTGAAAGCATCATGGATGCTTACTTTGAAAGTTTCAGAGAGAAAATGCAGAAAAGATTCAGTATTCCCAAACAATTGGTAGAAGACTATAAGGATGATATATACTTCCTAGTTGACTGTGACAAAGTATACATCCAAGCAGTCATGCATAGGGTTGCATGGGTGAAACCTCTTGCATATGAGGTTAACATAGATGAGAACAAAAGCATCATTGAAGCTCTTGTAAATGATTGTGTAAAGCACCAAATTTTGGTACTTATGAAGAAGCTAAGGGCAGAATATCTTTGGAAATTGAGATTCCTAAAATATTGAAGAGAGGAAAGAAGAGATTAGAGAAGTTTGGAAAGAAGTATGGCAAGCCATCAAACTCTCCTCCTTCGATCATTGAAAGTAAAGAGGGTGACATAAAGATATAAGAAGATGAACCTTAGAAAGAAGAGGAAGAGGTAGAAGCAGTGATGAACTATAACTGATTGAATTCTTGAAGATGTTAAGTTGATGATCACCAAGCTGCAGAAAGTGAGTGCAAGACATTAATGTAGTTAATGTATTGTATTGTCATTGATGCCAACTTAATATAATCTGATTGGTTATATACATAGTGTAAAAGACTTCAGAGAACCATAAAGATAAAGGTTATGCTATCAATAATGCATACAAGTTTAGTATGCACTTTGTGACAACAAACGCTGACGATCGGTGGAACTCGACGGATAGAGAACCCTGAGAGGAAAGTCATAGTGATACCCAAGAAAGAAACCCAAGAAAGAATTACCAATGAGAAGAATCAATGTAACCCGATAAGAAATTCACAGTGTTCCCTGACGGAAAGACAACCCCAACGGACAAACAACTCCAACGGAGATGCCCGAGGAAAACTAAAGTGTTGACCAAAGCTAACAATGAGTTAAACACCGAAAAGAGCTGATGTTCAAAAATGACAAAATACTTACCTAGAAAGAGCTAAATATAGAGTTAACTAGTTTTTAATATTGTTTTCATCGACAAGTTAAAAAAATTGTCAAAGAGAAATCTACAGGATAAAGCTGAATTAAATCTTTAAAGCAAGATTGGATAGAATTGCAGATCACGCCAAGAACAAGAAAGTCAAGAACTGAGAAAAGGTGAAAGGATGTATATAAAGAGAAAATCTAATTCATTATTGAAGGGGAGTGAATAGAGAAAGAAGATGTTGAAGAGAAACTGATGAAGAACAACTTCATACAGTCCTGATCAATCAAGCTGAAGAACAAAGATAATTCTGTGGACATCGAGCAACAAAGAAGCACATCACCGAGAAGAAAGAAGTGGAGAAAATGTATTTAAAGGAGACATTGATAAAAAAGGTATTATGAGCTTACAATAGATCTAAAAATATGCAAAGTATAGTTGTATATGTAAACATATCATTTAATATTTCAATTTAACCATTGGATCAGAAAGCATCTTAACTGAGCAGGACTTAAAAATCCTTTATATATTGGGATACATCCTAAGGAGTATCAAAATGTTTGGTCATGAATATAGCATAGAGATGCAAGATACCAAGTGAAAAACTATACAGGGTTTGGTCATAAAGGTAGCATAGAGATGCCAGATATCAAGTGAAAAACTATTCTATTTAAATCCTCTAACAAGGTTGCACCTAACAGTGTGTTTGTAACCTTTAATAGGGTTGGCTCTTCACTGAGCTCACTTCAGAAGAGTGAAAATTTTGGGTTACCGGTCTCAAGTGGTTTTTCCTTTAATAGGGTTTCCGCGTTAAAAATCCATGTGTCAATGTGTTTATGGTCATTACTTTAGTGTTTTGCATTACACATAACTAACCTAGATTGATCGGTATACACTAAGTAATTTACTGCATTTTGGTAAATGAAAGACTACTAATCGGTAGACAGTAAGAATTAGGTTTAACAATGAATTCCAAGTAGTAGTTATTTGATAAGATTATTTCAAGGCATACATCTTGTAGGACTGAAGATAACTAGAGGCTTATAATTGTGGTAATAAGTTTTTGGGTTAATTTGTTAGAATATTTTTGAGGCCACTAATTCACCCCCCCCTCAGTTATTCTAACAACTGGTGTCAAAGCTTGTGTGCTTAGAAAGGGAGTTTAAAAACTCAAGAAAAAGATCACAAGATGAGCAAATGATATGTGGCCAAGTTGAACAAGGACAACTTTTTATCATGGAAAAGCATGATAAGACTCCACCTATCAGGTATTGGAAATGATGTTACTCAATACTTGGATACTGAATATGTGTTTCCTACAGGACCTCACACACTTGAGAAATTAAGAGAAAAGCATGAGCATAATTCTATGATGATAGAACTTTCTTCCTCACTCTCTAATGCTGAATTTGAAGATGTCAAAACCTGCACCTCTGCAAAGAAAATGTGAGATAAATTGAAGCTAGTACATGGAGGAGATGCTAATGTACTAAGAACTAAGGCAGAAAGCCTAAGAGGTAAATTTGATGACCTAAGAATGAAAGAAGGAGAAAATATCACTTAATACAGCTATAGAATAAAAGAGGTAGTCAATGCTATCCGAGGAGTTGGAGGCATACTTGAAGAATAAACAATGGTAAGTAAAATCCTAAGAACCTTACTGCCTATATATGCTATTAGAGTATCTGCTATACAAGAAATGAGAGAAGTAGCAAAAAAATATGTCACTCTAGATAGTTTGGTTAGTATACTAATTTCATTTGTGATGAATAACTTTGATAACAGTGTCTTACCATATATTGAGTCTACGTTCAAATATTCTTTGAAAATAAGTACGTCAAGTCATAAACACACTATGAGAAATGATAGTAAAAGTGATAGTGATGACAAAGATCTTGATGAGATTAAAGCACTAATGGCTAGAAGATTGCAGAGAGGAAAATGTAGATACAAAGGTAAATTACCACTTGTATGTTTTAATTGTAAAGAGATTGGACACTTTGCTACTAGATGTCCCAATAGAAGAAAATATGATAGAAGTAATGACACATCATATGAAAATAAGTTTGATAGAAGTGACAAAAGAGATTACCAAAGAAACTAAAAAATATGACAGAAGAGATACTCGAGACTTCAAGGACAAAGGGAAAAAAGCTTGTTACTTGGCTGAGAACAGAGATGGAGACACTGACACCAAATCTGATGAAGACATTGAGATGGTATTTGTGGCCATGAAGGATAATTTAGACAAAGAAGAAAGGTATGTAGAGACTGCACTCATATCTAAGGTTAGTAAGAATGATGTCTGGATTATAAATAGTGGCTACACTCACCACATGACCAGTGATAAAAAAAAGTTTGAAACTTTTGAGTACTATAATGGTGGATCAGTAAGAATGGGTAATGACACACCTTGTCCAATTGAAGGTATAGGAACTATAATGCTGAATAACCTGATCAAATGTGAAAATGCTTACTAGGTAAAAGGCCTTAATTATAATTTATTGAGTGTTTCACAACTGAATAACACAGGTCACAGAGTAGCAATGAAGAACAAAAAGAAAAATATCTTTAATTAATCTAGAAGGTTGATCAGAACTGGTGAACAGACAAAAGGTAGCCTATTCTATCTTGATGATATTAACACCACTTGTTTAATGGATAAATACAAAGACATATGGTTGTGGCATAAGAGATTATGTCTTGTGAATTTTGACAACATGATTAAGATAAGCAATAAAAGGAAAGTAATAGGCTTCCCAAGCATGTCAAAGCCTGAGCATATCATGTGTAAGAATTGTCAAAAAGGTAAGATGACAAAGTCTAGTTTCAAGAAAAAAGCCCATACATCTAATGCTATTCTAAAATTAGTCCATATTGATCTATGTGGACCCATGAGAACAAAGAGTTACTATGGTGAGAGATATTTCATTCTCTTTGTAGATGATTATTCTAGAATGACGACAATTATGTTCTTAAAAGAAAAATCAGAAGCATTCAAGATGTTTAAATGGTATAAAGCTATGGTATAAAAACAAAGTGGTAAGGAATTGAAATGCTTGAGATCAGATAGAGGAGGAGAATTCATTTATGATGAATTCACTAAATTTTACAATGAGAATGGAATTAAAAGACATGTTTCTACACCAAGAACACCTCAGCAAAATGGGATTGATGAAAGAAGAAACAGATCTATTATTGATTGTGCAAGAACATTGATGATTGAGAAAAGCATCACTCAAACATTCTAGAGGGAAGCTGTCAGTACTGCTGTCTACATATTGAACAGAGTACAATTGAAGAAAGACACCAAAAAGACACCTTATGAGTTATGGTATGGTTACACACCCAATGTAAGTTACTTCAGAATTTTTGGAAGTCAATTTTATATTTTGAAAGATGATAGAAATGGAAATCTTGACTCCAAAAGTGAAGAAGGAATATTTTTAGGGTATTCTAACAAGAGCAAGGCTTATAAATGTCTTAACAAATCCTCTAACAAAATCATTGAAAGTGCAAATGTAAAAATGGATGAATATGCAGAGAAAAAAGATGAGAAAAGGAGAAAATAACCAAAAGACTACAATAGGTTTGTTTACACTGAAGAACCTGACACTCTACCTGAGCAACAATGTATCACTCCCGATCAACAGAACATTACACCCAAGCATCAGGCTACAAATACCAAAAAATAGTAAAATGATGTTCCAAGTGATGGAGATCAGAATGAAGGTCAAAATGATGATTAGAATGATGAAAAAAGAGCTAAACTAGTACTTTCCAAGTATGTCAGAAGACACTATCCACAGAACCACAAGAAGGCTGAAATGAGAACAAGAAGTAAGCTACTAAACACTAGATGTTTAATTTGTGATTTTGAGCCTAAATATATAAATAGTACACTTGAGAATGAAGAATGGGTTAGTGCTAGAATGAAGAGATAGAACATATTGAGAAGAACATAACATGGACATTAGTACCAAGACTAGATGACAAGAATGTCATCGGTACTAAATGGATATTCAGAAACAAGCTGAATGAGAATGGAGAATTCACAAGAAACAAAGCAAGATTAGTATGCAAGGGGCATGCAGAAGAAGAAGGTATTGACTATGGTGAAACCTTTGCACCTGTTGCTAGACTAGAAGGAGTAAGAATCTTACTTTCTTATGCTGCATTCAAAGGATTCATGGTATACCAGATGGATGTCAAATCTGCATTCCTAAATGGAATACTAGAAGAAGAGGTATACATTGATCAACCAGAAGGTTTTGCTGATCCATACAAGAGAAACATGGTTTTTAGACTAAAAAAATCCTTGTATGGATTGAAACAAGCACAAAGAGACTGGTATGAAAGACTTCACTCCTATCTCATAAGTATTGGATTTGTAAGAACAAGTGAAAATAACAATTTGTACTTAAAAGAAGATACTGATGAAAAATTTTTGATTGCTGAAATATTTGTTGATGATATCATATTTGGGGGTAATTATATGTTATGCAAATCATTTTCTAATGAAATGAGAAAAGAGTTTGAGATGTCATTGTTTGGGGAGATCAAATTCTTTCTTGGTCTACAGATTCTTCAATAGGATGTAGGCATATATATCACACAATCCAAATACATCAAGGATGTGTTCAAGACATTCAAGATGGAAGATTCCAAACTATTTGGAACAACTATGGAAATCGGATGTAAACTGACAAAAGAATATAAGTAAAATGGGGTAAATCAGACCTTGTATATATCAATAATTGACAAACTAATGTATGTTGTTGATACTAGACCAAATATTGCACATGCAGTTGGAATAGTTGCAAGATTCTCTGCTAATCCCAAAGAATCATACATGAATGTTGTCAAGAGGATTATGAGATATCTAAAGAACACCAAATACTATGGCTTATGGTACAAAAGAGAAGGGAAATTTGAGCTTCAAGTCTATACAGATGTTGATTGGGCTGAAAACTTAGATGACAAAAAGAGCACAATTGGAGGAGCATTCTTCATGGATGACATAATTTTCACATGCATCAGTAAGAAGCAAGGATGCATCTCACAATCTAGTGTAGAAGAATAATATGTGGCTGATTCTGCAAACTTTTCTAACATTGCATGGATCAAACAATTACTAGAAGGTATGAATATGAAAATTCTTGAACCAGTGATTATCTATTGTGATAATACCAGTGCAATAAACATTTCTAAGAATCCTGTCATGCATGCTAAGACTAAACATATTGCAATCAAGTATCAATACTTAAGAGAACAATTAAAAGAGAAATAGGTGATACTGGAATATGTTCAATCCAAGAAACAATTAGCTGACATATTCACAAAGTCATTGCCTAAAGACACATTTGAGTACCTGAGAAAGAGACTAGGGGTCCAACCCTTGTCTATTGGCTAGTAAGCTGACTAGGAGGCTGCATTATCCTATACACACTCAGAAGATCATTCATGTTGATGCAAGCAATGAGTGTAGGATTTGATAAAGACAAACCCATAGTTTTCCAAGAACACCTGCATGCAAATAACCTGTAACTGGAAGGAAACCAAAGAGACAAAAAATAGAGCTTGGAAAATCTCAAGTGGTGCGAGAAAAATGTATTCCAAGATAATGAACAAATAATTACAAAGTTCAACCTATAAGGTGAACAAAACCCTAAAAAGGAAAAAAGCTAGGTTGCGCATAATAATTAATATAAATATTAATTATGATGCACCTAAGAGACAACTTAAGTAAATAGAGTAATAAAAAACTTAATTAATTAAATCAATGTGATCTAATTAATAAGTGAAGATATAGAATTACTCTAACACCCCCCCTTAAGCAAAGCTTAGGAGGTAAGCTAACCTAGCATAGCTATGAAAGTAGGAAAATGGGTCTTGATAGCAAGGCCTAATCAGGTACTCAATATAAGGAAATCTCTGTAAACCAGAGATAAAGGAGAAAACCCAGTGGGAAAAACCCCTCTCCAAAAAGAGATAGAACAAACATGCTGAAAAAACATGAAGGAAGGAAGAACTCAAGAAGGAATACTGCATAAATCCCTGAGGTTGTTCCATGTAAATCTCCTCAGTAAGATCACCGTGCAAGAATGGACTCTTCACATCCATCTGAAAAATGGGTCATCCCTGAGAAGCTGCGATGGATAAGACAAGGAGAATAGAGTTCATCTTGGTGACATGGGAAAATGTCTCAGTGTAATCAATACCCTCAACTTGTGAAAAACCATTCGCAACAAGACCTGCCTTGTACTTATCAGTAGAACCATCAGCAACAAACTTAGTACGATACAACCACTTGCATCACACTAACTTTCTCCCCATAGGAAGAGAACAAAGATCCCAAGTATGATTCTTCATCAAAGAAGAATACTCCTCCTCCATAGCGTAGTCCAACTCAGGATGTCCTGTTGCTACCAAAAATGTCTGAGGATCACCACAAATGGCATGACTCAGAAGGCTAGAACCCATAATATGAGACTGGGTGCGGTGGGAAGATGAAGGGTCACCAGCCAGAGATCCTACAACCTTAACTATAACATGAGACCATCTAGGCATCTATGGAGGATCCTGTGGTGGAGGTAAATGGGGATCACCAAGATCATCATCCTCATCAACCTGAAAAGAATCTGGAAGGGATGAGGGAGTAGTGGTAAGTGAATTAGACTCTGGAAGAAGGGTATCTACTATAGGAAGGTGCTCATCAAACTGGACATCCTATCAAAATAGGACCTCTCTGGAATCAGGATCAAACAACTTGTACGCCTTAACATCCTCATAGTAGCCAACAAAAATGAGGTGTTAGCTCTTCCGCTCCATTGTTCTCCTCTGAGAATTAGGTACAAATGCCCATGCTTCACTACCAAAAACTTGGAATGAAGATACATCAGTCTTGACATGAGACCAAGCCTCCTTAGGAGTCATATGTCAAACTGCCTTGTGAGGCATCTGATTCTGAATATAGTTGGCACAATTGACTGCCTCTGCCCAAAAAGATGAATCAATGAACCTAGACTGAATCATACAATTTTCCATCTCCCGAAGTGTTCTGTTCTTTCTCTCTGCCACACCATTTTGCTGAGGGGTGTAGGGAATTGAAAACTGATGTTGAAGACCATGTTCAGAGAAAAAATCCTTGAAAGCTTGGTTCACATACTCCCCCACATTATCTGTGCATATCTTCTAAATAGAAAGACCAGATTGCTTTTCCATGAATGTATTAAAGACTTGAAATGAATCAAAGACATCATACTTGTACTTCAGAAAGTACGCCCATGTGTGCCTGGAGAAGTCATCAATGAAAGTAAGCATATATCTGGCACCATAAAAAGGAGTAGGAAATGACATGAGGTCACTATGAATAAACTCCAATGGTGCCAAAGAACGAGTAGCTCATCTGTGAGGAAAAGGATCCCTATGTTGTTTGCTAAGAACACAACCTTGACAAACACCATAAGTGCAAGAAATCTGAGGAAGCCCAAGAACAAGTGCCTGTGTGCTCAACTGCTAAAGATATCTATAATTGACATGGCCCAAACGCTCATGCCAAAGTCTGCTCATTGAATCTACATGTGCTATAAGATAGGAACCTGTACTATTAGAAGGCTCAAATCCATCAAATCTATATAGGTGAGATGTAGAGTCAATACTCCCATTAGCAACATGTAAAGAATGAAAAAGGGTTAAGGATAATATAAGGTAATAATGTAAGGGGGTTGATTTATTAATTGTTATTTGTTTTGATTTCCTTAACCCTACTTTACACTTAATTGAATTGTATTGATTGTCTATTGCAATTGTGATTAGGGAGAAGATAAGATGCTCCTTTTCTATCCTCAAATGCACAAATGGAAGATCCAAGTTGATCAACCCAAAAGAAGGGTTAATGCACATATGAATCAACTATTCAGAAAGAGAACAAAGAAGGGGATCTTAAATTTTGTTAATTGATTAAATGAATATGTTTAATTACAGTAATTGAAAAGGATAGGAAGAAGAACCAACCTTACAAAATTGCATATCAAAGAATGCTTTTTTCTGAGGTCTATAGACTGTTTCTAGAAAAGCTGATAGATGATCCCAAACCGGAATGTAGAGACGAACAAAACTAGAAATCTTTTCCCGATTTGATGTCATCTTATGAAAAATGTTGACTTTGAACTACAAATGTCAACCTTGACCCAATAATGTTGACCCTGACTTGCACAGGTCTGATAGAGAATTTGTTCACGCTGTTCGAAAGAAATCTGAAAAGGGTATCCAGATATGTGTCCAAATCTGCAGTCCCAAACTTGTACCTACAAGAAAAAGAGGATTTTTTGTTGTGGGGGAGGGGTTTGCCTTAGTCAAACCCTAGTTTAGTAATTAACCTTAAAGTATAATTGTGTTGGTTAATAGTTTGTCCTCTCTTGAGATTTTCAATCTTTGACTCTCTATACACCCACGGTGAGAGAACAAAAGGATGTCCACCAACAAATGGGTCAGTGTATGTCTTCTATCACTGCCCTCTGAATTGACAGGTACAGCTCCTTGATTGTGTATGATATTCGGTGAATGTGTCTTTATACTGATCACCAGGTCATCTCTTGTGTGATTTAACCAAATTTCTTGTAGACACAAACAATTTAGGCAAGGATAATGCAAAGATAATCGACAACCTTCAATAGAATGCTGATTATAGATCATCAGAAAGACTGCCTTCTAACTAAACCTATCTATTCTAAGAATGCATAATCTACTAATGAGAACAGAAGCAGAATCATATACAGACAGCAAATAGAATTGCTTAGATTGCAACTACCAATCATGAAATGGAATTCAAGCAGAAATTATAGCTCCATATACAATTGTACTTTCCATTCATATGCCATCTAAATAACAAGGTGAATAGGAGAAGAATCATACATGAAAGGTAAATAGAATTACTTTCACTACAATCACATACATGAAATGGAATCCAGCAGATAATTGCAGCTTCATATATAATTGTCCTATCTATTCACATGCAGATATGAACTAAAATGGAACAACAAACAAGGAATAAGGCTTTTGTAAATGGAATTACTTCTGCTCCAATAACCAGTTTTCCAAACCTGTATACTGAATTCTTTACAGAATTTATAGACTTTACAATACATCAGGCTCCTAAGAGCCAATGACCTTTCCTCTTCTTCGAATACAAAGAGACAGAATACAAAGAAAAAGAATTTTCAAGTCTGAGAACTCGAACAGCCGCTATAGAATCTGAAACTCTTCATCTCCAACTAGCATTATCGAGATGAATCCATTGGGCCACGGAATCAAATAACTGCTTATGGTGGAAAATCCCAAACTGAATGCTTCCGGCAGAAAATACCAAATATGCTTCTCCATGGCAGAAAATGACCATGGAAGGTCATTTTCCGCTTTCTTTGCGGAAAACTCAAAAAGTGCTTCTCCAGCGAAAAATGTAGAGGGAGGTGCGAAATCCGAAGGATGTGAAAATCCTTCTTTGCAAAAAATCACCAAAGGAGGGCGAAACCCGCAAAGAGTGAAAATCCTTCTTTGCAGAAAATCACCAAAGGAGGGCGAAACCCGCAAAGTGTGAAAATCCTTCTTTGCGAAAAATCACCAAAGGAGGGCGAAACCCGCAAAGTGTGAAAATCCTTTACCTATCTTTTCGCACGTCATTCTTAAGTACGCAGGCTACTTAACTTAAAGCACATGCTTTATTTGATCTCTTAAAACAACAACATGATATTCTTTTTTTAATAAATTGGGCCCACCTTATTATGACTAAGCTTGCGAAAAATCACCCGAGAGGGGCGAAACCCGCGTAGTATAAAATTCTCCTTTGTGGAAAATTGCCAAAGGAGGGCGAAACCCACACAAGGCAAAGTTCTGATTTTCTGCCTTTGCGGAAAATTACCAGCTAAGGTAGAATTCCGCCATGGAGAAGATGATTTCTGAAATCCCGCCGAGCTCGTTCTCGCTCATTTCTTAACCAAACTGCTCGCTGTTTGTTGCATTAGGATCATTGAGACCTGTAGAATTGATCCATACTAGTCTTCAATCTCTGCCCTAAGAAAGAACATCAATTAGAGCCCAAATCTTTGCTGGGTTAGGATCTACAACCTACCCAAATAAATGAAACTCTGATAACCACCCACCCAGCTAAAACAAGATGGCAACGGTAGGGGAACCCGGCAAAGACTTCTTGTCCTATGGAAGACTTAGACCTAGACATCAGACTAACCAGACCAACATGACATGACCATATGACTCCAATATTGCAAAAAAATGGGTGACTGAAAGTCAGACAACAGCTGGCTCCGACTGGGGGATCATGTACTGCAAAGTGCATGAAGAAATCAGCTTCTCTGGTTTCGTAAGTGCCTTAAGCATTGGGTTACAGAGTCTAGACCAAAGAAAACACCAAGAAGCTGCATACAGGGAGGGTGGAGGGGATCAGGGAAAACTTGAAACAAAGCAGGAGAAAATAACAACCAACTAAGCAAGGAAAGGCTACACTAGACACACCAAAATTGGAAAGAAAACTATTTACAAAAGGTGAGGAGACCTCACCAGCAGGACCAAAAACAAAGAAAGATTCATATGTGGCCATTTACAGGAAGAGAAAAATATGAACCTTTCCTGAACAGAGGAAGATGCTCCACTGATTTGAAAAAACATTGATGAATCCTGGCTACTCCTTCGATGCTGAAAATAAACCCCAAAGCTATCTGCAACATGACGACCCACAGGGCCTTTCCAAACAGCCATGCCTCATTATAGATCTCTGATTCATCTATGCCTCCATTTACATCCTTCCTTACACATTCAAACTTTTGTGATGGAAGGGGGTATTCAATATATTCTGAATTCATCATTGGAATATAATCCAATCCATCTTTTTTAGTATTATCATCTCTATTTGCTCTGTTATTATCCTCAGTAGAGGTATCAATGTTCAAAACAAAATCAGAAAATTGCAAATCCGTTAGAAGAGAAATATCATCATACTGTTTGCAAGCACTGACTTCTGATTTCAACCCAAGGCTGAAACAAAAAGTATCTTCATTATTCACGGCCTCTACCAGAACATCTTCTTCATTTTTTGCATTTGTCAAATCTCCAAGATATTCATCTGGATTTAGAACTTCAATATCTAATTTGACTATGAAAGAGGACTCACATATAATGGGCATCATGACTTGATCAAATTTTATTTCAAGACTAGGAAGATCTTCATCTAATCCCTTGTCTTCTACACGCTACAGTACTTCATTAACATCTGATACCTCTTGTTCAGAATCTACTGTTGCATCAATTTCTTTATCAACATTTTTAGTAGGATGATTGACAGAAAACATCTCAGCCTTATCCTTCACACGTCATTGATTAAGGTCATTCAACATTATATTATCTTCAAAACAAGAAATCTCTGATATCTGATCTTTATCAGCTATAATGAAAGAAGAATCAATACTATTATGCCCTTCAATAATATCAGAAACTTCATTTTTAAATAATCCATCAGCTTTGGGATGATTTTCAGACAAACATTTTGAAATATCACCCGCATTCTTTTCATCCATTTCACAACTTTCATCAACATCATGAAAAGGAAACAAAGATACATCTTCAATTTTGGTTACCCTTTCTTGATCTTCAAAAATTTCTACAAGTTGGAAACATTCCTTTTGCTGGTCACTCTTCCAAGGTAATTCATTATCACTTTGATCCACCTCATAAGAAGTTACTTGATCTCTAGTAGGAACATCATCAGAGGTTTTCTCATCAGTTAACTGAGGTTCCTCCATAGCAGCAGAACAATTATCCTCACTTTCTGAATCTGTCTCATACTCACAATAAAATTTTTTGGAGTCGCCATGAGGAGTATGATAATCTTCCTTTTCTAGATATTCAATTATTTTCCCTTTTTCTTCATGATTTACTCTGAGATAAAAGGCATGAGAATTATGTCTTTTGGGAGGAGCTTCAATAGCTAATCTCTATGAATTCTCATTTCTACCTTGATGTCTTAATCCTTCTTGATAAGGCTGATAAGATGAATGAGCTGATGCAGTAATTTGTCTTTTCAATGCATTTATCTCATTAGATAACTTCTGCAACATAGTTTCTGTACTGGTTGAAGTACTGGCTGTACTACTTGTGAATCCAGCATGAAATTCCTTCTCCCATCTCTCGGAGGCTAACATGTCATCTTCCATTTCTTCAGCCAGTGTTTGAGCAGCTTGCAAATCCATTACATTAGCTCTTCTTAATTGGTAACCGAGTTCTGGAGGCATGGAACTAATGTAAAATGTCTTGAG
>MU223914.1:842707-868549 GCA_018584345.1 Thuja plicata | reverse complement strand
CAGATAATTGCAGCTTCATATATAATTGTCCTATCTATTCACATGCAGATATGAACTAAAATGGAACAACAAACAAGGAATAAAGCTTCTGTAAATGGAATTACTTCTGCTCCAATAACCAGTTTGCTGACCCTGTATACTGAATTCTTTACAGAATTTATAGACTTTACAATACATCAGGCTCCTAAGAGCCAATGACCTTTCCTCTTCTTCGAATACAAAGAAAAAGACTTTTCAAGTCTGAGAACTCGAACAGTCGCTATAGAATCTGAAACTCTTCATCTCCAACTAGCATTATCGAGATGAATCCATTGGGCCACGGAGTCAAATAACTGCTTATGGCGGAAAATCCCAAACTGAATGCTTCCGGCAGAAAATACCAAATATGCTTCTCCATGGCAGAAAATGACCATGGAAGGTCATTTTCTGCTTTCTTTGCAGAAAACTCAAAAAGTGCTTCTCCAGCGGAAAATGTAGAGGGAGGTGCGAAATCTGAAGGATGTGAAAATTCTTCTTTGCGGAAAATCGCCAAAGGAGGGCGAAACCCACAAAGAGTGAAAATCCTTCTTTGCGGAAAATCACCAAAGGAGGGCGAAACCCGCAAAGTGTGAAAATCCTTCTTTGCGGAAAATCACCAAAGGAGGGTGAAACCCACAAAGTGTGAAAATCCTTTACCTGTCTTTCCGCATGTCATTCTTAAGTGTGCGGGCTACTTAACTTAAAGCACATGCTTTATTTGTTCTCTTAAAACAACAACATGATATTCTTTTTTTAATAAATCAGGCCCACCTTATTATGACTAAGCTTGCGGAAAATCACCCGAGAGGGGCGAAACCCGCGCAGTATAAAATTCTCCTTTGCGGAAAATTACCAAAGGAGGGTGAAACCTGCACAAGGCAAAGTTCTTCTTTTCTGCCTTTGCGGAAAATTACCAGCTAAGGTAGAATTCCGCCATGGAGAAGATGATTTCTGAAATCCCGCCGAGCTCGTTCTCGCTCATTTCTTAACCAAACTGCTCGCCGTTTGTTGCATTAGGATCGTTGAGACCTGTAGAATTGATCCATACCAGTCTTCGATCTCTGCCCTAAGAAAGAACATCAATTAGAGCCCAAATATTTTCTGGGTTAGGATCTACAACCTACCCAAATAAATGAAACTCTGATAACAACCCACCCGGCTAAAACAAGATGGCAACGGTAGGGGAACCTGGCAAAGAATTCCTGTCCTAGGGAAGACTTAGACCTAGACATCAGACTGACCAGACCAACATGACATGACCATATGACTCCAATATTGCAAAAAAATGGGTGACTGAAAGTCAGACAACAAATTGAAATTGCATAAAGATAAACAAAGTAAATGCTCAAATTCACCTTGCTTGTAAAAGTCCTTGTGGCAGATTCAAATCCGTGGATCCACAAGTATGCTTAAAAATGTGGAATGTAGAAAGGTAGGATGTATTCAATGTATTGCTTGTAGATCTCCAACACCAAGTCTTGAATGGGTTCTTGAATTTGAAATAGGCTTGGAAGAAGGTGGATGGAGAGATCACCAAAAGGGCACTATGTATCTTGAATCCTTCAATGGCCTCCAATGGATCTCCTTCATGAAAATGGATGCTTGAGAATGGATGAATGCTTGCTTGAAATATTTCTCCTTAGCTTGCTTGAACTTCACTTGATAATGCTTGATTTCCATTAGGAATGCTTGATGCTTGATTAGAAGACTTAGTTTGCTTGATGATGGTTATCGTTAGAGAAAATGAGAGGAGAAGGCTCCCTTTTATATGAAACTAGGGCACAATCTTCTAAGGAGGCCGATATAGGATAATTAAATTACCATTAAAGCCTTTACCCCTAGGAGAGGACCTATATTAAATATAATTTAGGAATCGACACTTTGGAACCTGAAACAGCCGATTCGGAAGCGGGAAAACACTTTTTGCAAAGACCGACATCTGGAAACTATGAGATCCCGGGATCTGAACCCTAGGTCAAGGTTAAGGTCAACCTTGACCTAGGTTAGGGTTGAGGTCAACCTTGACCTAGGTCAGGGTTGAGGTTGACCTAGACCTAAAAGGTCAACCCTGACCTTGAAGTCCAGAATCACGAGTCTGCAGTCCAGAATGCAGAAATTAGGCTAAAAAGGAGTGGAAAGAAGGATAGAATAGGGGGGAAGCCATGTCAAGATCAGGAACCCATTCTAGGTGCTTGATATGATCCCAAACCACTTACTCAAAAGGATAAACAAGTCTATAATGGAAGTGCTTCCATTTTCTGACTATACACCACAATCAAATCAAAATCATGTAAGTCCCAAATAACCACATCATGTGGTGAGAACTCAACTGTCTTACTAGAGCCAAAGTGGCAAATTTGATAAATGGACCATAGGTTTGTTGAGATGTTAGGGACCACAAGAAAATCCTAAAGAGAACCCCCAACTAATGCAACAAAACCAGAACCCAAAATTGAAAGAAGATATGGTCTCCCAACAACAATCTGCAAAGTAGCACAAGGAGCAAGAGAGGGGACCAACTACTGAGTGTGAGTCATATGGTGAGAGGCACCAGAATCCAAAATCCAGGTGGGCCCAAAAGTAATCACTTCTTAAGTAAGAGCATGACCTTTCCCTGAGGGGGAGGATGTGGACGGAGGAGAAGAAACGTGATGCTCTTGCATGGCTTCCTCTAAAGCCTCCAAACATTTCCAACACCTAGAAATAAGATGTCCATCCTTGCCACAAAAACTACACATCTCAGCTGATTTCTTCTTAGTCTTGGAGGTAGACTCAACAGACTTCAAAGAAGATTTACCCTTTGAAGGATTAGCTGGAGGTTTTGGATTAGTTTTCTGTGCAGGTTTGGAGGAATACTCACTTCCTGCTGAATCTTTCTTCAGTTTGGATTTCTATTTTGGTTTCTCCTATGAAAACTAAGCAACCAATGCTTGGCTTGAAGAGCCAGAAGCATCCATCTGTTGGATATTTTCCTATTCTTGTGTCAACCGATCATAGAATGTCTCAAAGGAAGGCATAGTGTGTCTGGCACCCAAAGCATCCATGGTGGAGTAGAAAGTGGAAGAAAAGATCTAATACTGTCCTCTCAGATTTGAGAGTATCAGGAAGATACACTCATCATTTGTCTTGGTTTTCCCACATCCCTACAAAATTGAACGCAAAGACTTGAACTTCATCAAGAAGTCCTCAATGGTGGGAAATATAGTAGGAGTCAAAGAAGTCAACTCTACATCAAGCTGTAGTGCCCAAACCTCATTCACTGTGCCAAACAAATCTGAAAACTTGCCCCCAAATAGCTCGAGGATTGGTCAAACCATCCAGGTGAAACAAGAGACTGTAAGAGATGTTTAGTGAAATCAAGCCCATGGCCTCAAAAGGGTGTTGTAGAACAGGTTGGTTCTCATCCAGACATGACCATAATCCATGTGACATAAGTATCTTGGTCATGTGTGCTTTCCAGGTGTGATAGTTATGTGGTGTCAGTCGGGCCACAGAGGGGTCTGACATTAAGAGAAAAAGATGGAAGAAGGGCCTTTTCTAAAGTAAATTATAGAAATTAAATGCACCCCCCATAATGTATAAGTCTATCACTCATACACCAAATAAATAACTAGAAAAACATAAAAAATAAGGAAAAAACCTAAATGCCAGATGTAGAGATGGAGAAAATTGAAGCCTCTACTTCGATGCTAAAAATAGGAACTCAAATGACCAAATCAAAAAATGAAATTGACATCATCATCTCCGTCTTGGAAAGAGATTTTCGGTGATATTTCATTTTCTAAAAAATGACACTATATGCAAAAGTTACGGCCAAAAGACTGACAGGAGGTCAGAAAATGCAGCTCACTGGAAAAATACAGTGACGACAAAAAAATTGACGGTCAAATGGCCGTCATAGCTTCTGGGAAAAAAATTGACTTTCATTTGCACATTAGGGGACTATCTAGCCAAAAAAAAATTCTGTTTGCTAGAAAAGTTGACAGGTCACTAGAAAAATTAGAACGACTGAAAAGTGATGTCACTTTCTGGTGGGTGACATCAAGGTGGTGCTGCTAGTGGCGGTCGGGCAGAAGTGGTGCACTAATTGGGTGGAGGTGGTACACTGGCTGAAAGAGGTGGCGAGTGGGTGGCAGCTAGGCAACAGTGCGGCAGCGGTGGCGCGCAGGCTGGGAGCGGCGCGCGGGTGGCGCGGTGGCGGCGCGTGCTGCTTGCTCCAAAACCAAGTGCTTTGGGCACTATTTTTGAGATTTTTTAAAAATTTTTTCTCTCGATTTGCATGTTGTATGGCCTAGGAGGGAGAAAATTTTCCCCAGAGGTCATAGTGGCCAAAAAAGACAAACTTTATATGAATTTTGGGTCTCCCGGGCCTTCTGAGCACAATGGTGGGATCTGTTTTTACTCAAAGTGCTCCAAAAAATGCCTCTTCCATAATAAAGAAGAAACCCTAGAAAAGCTGTGGTTTTCATCTTTGAATCACAGCTTCAAGACCTCTAGATCAAGTAGCAATAGGGAAGCTCTGATACCATGTAGGATTTGATAAAGACAAATCCATAGTTCACCAAGCACACCTGTATGCAAATGACCTGTAACTGGAAGGAAACCAAAGAGACAAAAAATAGAGCTTGGAAAATCTAAAGTGGTGTGAGAAAAATGTATTCCAAGATAAAGAACAAATAATTACAAAGTTTAACCTATAAGGTGAACAAAATCCTAAAAAGGAAAAAAGCTAGGTTGCACATAATAATTAATATAAAAATTAATTATGATGCACCTAAGAGACAACTTAAGTAAATAGAGTAATAAACAACTTAATTAATTTAATCAATGTGATCTGATTAATAAGTGAAGACATATAATTACTCTAACAATGAGATGGATTACAAAGATACATTTGTACACAAAAAGGTACATATCTGCACTGAACACCAGAGTCATTCGATTGCTGATGGATAGGGAAATTCAAGGAGTATATTATAAAGGAGAAAGGATTGTGTTGGGATTGCTATCAAAGGGAGAGATTACATCCATTACCCATATCAAATATCAAAATAATCCAAAGGGAGAGAACATATCCTAAGGGAGATATGTAACCTGTAAGGGAGAGAAAATATATATATTGTTGTCAAAGGAAAAAGAGATGATCAAGAAAAGGAACAGTCAAAGAGAGAGACAAAATAAAAAAAATAAAATCAGAAGATACTACATCTATCCAGTGAAGGCATTGAAGATTGAAGAAAGCACTCTGCAAGAAACAAATCTAAGCTATATGAGCTTACCAAGAGCCAGACATTTGTATTGGTTATAGAACAATAAGATTGGTAGATTGATGAACTACAACTGATATATTTCATATTGTATTAGTAATAATATAGTGTGATAATGTAGTATGTTGCCATCAATGCCAAAGGGAGATATTGATGAACTATAACTGATTGAATGCTTGAAGATATTAAGTTAATGATCACCAAGCTGCAGAAGGTGAATGCAAGACATTAAATCAGTTAATGTATTGTATTGTCATTGATGTCAACTTGATATAATATGATTGGTTATATACATAGTGTCAAAGACTTCAGAGAACCAGAAAGATAAAGGTTATGCTATCAGTAATGCATAAAAGTTCAGTATGCACTTTGTGACAACAAACACCAACAGTCAGTGGAACCCAACGGATAGAGAACCTCAAGAGGAAAGTCATAGTGATACCCGAGCAAGCATTACTGACGAGAAGAATCAATGTAACCCAAGAAGAACTTCACAGTGTTACTCGACGGACAGACAATCCCAACGGAGATGCCCAAGGAAAATTGAAGTGTTGACCAAAGCTAACAAGGAGTTAAATAGTGAAAAGAATTGAAGTTCAGAAATGACAAATACTTAGCTAGAAAGAGCTAAATATGGAGCTAACTGGTTGTTAATTTTGTTTTCATTGACAAGTTAAAAAGATAAGTGTGAGATTTAAAGCTATCTTATTCCATTTATCAAAGAGAAATCTATGGGATAAAACTGAAGTAAAGCTTTAAAGGAAGATTGGCTAGAATTGCATATCAGGCCAAGAACAAGAAAGTCAAGAATGTAGAAATGGTGAAATCATGTCTATAAAGAAACAATCTAATTCATTATTGAAGGGGAGTGAATAGAGAAAGAAGATGCTGAAAAGAAACTGATGAAGAACAACTTCATATAGTCCTGACCAATCAAGATGAAGAACAAAGCTAATTATGTAGACACCAAGCAACAGAGAAGCACAACATCATTGAGCAAAAAGAAGTGGAGAAAAGGTATCAAAAGGAGACATTAATCAAAAAGGTATTATGAGCTTACAATAGATCTGAAAATCTGTTCAGTATAGTTGTATATGTGAACAAATCATTTACTATTTTAATTTAACCATTGGATCATAAAGTTTCTTAACCAAGCAGGACTTAAAAATCCTTTATATATTGAGATACATCCTAAGGAGTATCAAAATTTTTGGTCATGAAGATAGCATAGAGATGCCAGCTACCAAGTGACAAACTACATAGGGTTTGGTTATAAGGTAGCATAGAGATGCCATATATCAAGTGTCAAACTATTCTATTTAAATCCTCTAACAAGGTCACACCTAACCGTGTGTTTGTAACCTTTAACAAGGTTGGATCTTCATCGAGATCACTTTAGAAGAGTGAAAATTTTGGGTTACCAGTCCCAAGTGGTTTTTCCCTTAACAGGGTTTCCACATTAAAAATCCATGCATCAATGTGTTTATGAGTCATTACTTTAGTGTTTTTCATTACACATAACTAACTTGGATTGATCAGTATACACTAAGTAATTTACTGCATTTTGGTAAATGAAAGACTGCTAATCAGTAAAAAGTAAAAATAAGGTTTAACAGTGAACTATGAGCAGTAGTTATTTGATAAGACTATTTCAAGGCATACAGCTTGTAGGACTGAAGCTAACTAGAGGCTTATAATTGTGGTAATAAGTTTTTTGGTTAATTTATTGGATTATTTTTTAGGCCACTTATTCACCCCCCCCCTCTCAGTTATTCTAAAAAGAAGAGCCTCCTAAGAAGAGGAAGAGGCTAGCCCCCAAGAAAACAACAAATATCTCTGTCCCCGTCTTCACTAAAAACAAACCCAGAAGATCTAGAAGAAAATTGACAATGCCTAAAGAAGATGAAGAAGAAGAAACAATCACATTCAAGAAGCCACCACCTACCTTTGAGCATAAGTTTAAAGAATTGAAATAAGGTAGTGGTATGTGATCTCTCAAATCACTAAAGAATGCATCCAGAACCAAGGATGAGAAAAAGATTATTGAGGATGCATTAGTAGAGAAAATGGCAAGATGGAAGTATGATCCATTTGAATTTAAAATCCATATGACTGAAGACCTTCTCAAGGCAATCATCATTCACTGGCACAATATAGTTCAGATTAAAAAGGATATCAGGAAGAAAACCTTGAAGCAATTCATGCCTACTATGACTGATAAAGAGGTAAAAGATTCTATGACTAAATATGAGAACAATCACACTCCCAGTTTTAGGACTTTTCAAATCTTGAGCAATAAAATAGAGGATGTTGTGCAGACTACAACAAAGATATGAAAGTCAATTTTTGAAATTAAGGAAGCTGATAAGGTAGAGGAACATAGTACAAACCCTCATGTACAAGATAAAGATAAAGAATTACCTAAGGTTTAGACCCTTTAAGAATCTAATGCAGAACAAATAGTAGTAGAAGTGATGGCATCCTTGCTCCAATCACCTATTTAGAAAATCTTATCTCTGAGCAAGGAAAATTTCACAGAGTCTACATTAAGTTTAGTGGAAATTGAGCACCGGGATCTACCTACTATTGGGTCAAGCCAAATTGAGTCACAGAAGGACACTGTGAATGTTTCTTCAGTTGGTATTGATTCTATAGTTGGTGCATTAAAAGTTAATGACCTACTTCAATTGAACACTGAGGACAAGGATGAGGATGGAAAAGGTAAGGAAATAATTCCTTCACCTAATCCCAAGGTCAAGGGTAAAGAAAAGGAAATAATAACTAATGAAGTTTACCTTGAGGAAGACATTGTGATTCCAAATTGGGATCTTTATAACCTAACAGTTGAATATATGGACATCCTTGGGGAGCTATGGAAGAAAAAGGAAAAATAGCAGACGCTCTGAGATAAGAAGAAAAGGAACATAGTACTACAAGACATCAAAGGTATATTCCTTGATTCACTAGAGATTGAAGTTAATGAGGAAAAATCCATAATTGACCAACTTGTTGACATATTTCACAAGTTTAATCACGATCTTAGTGGACATGAGAAATTATTGCAGAAGGCAGAAAGAAAATTTGAGAATAAGGTTCTAAAGAATGTTGCAGTAGATCAGGTGAAGCTAACCACTATGATTAGCTCTCTAAAAACCACTATGAATAATGTTGTGGCATTATTTGTAAAGTTAAGTGGCACTTCCAACCTTACCATGGAAATAAAGGATAAGTTGATAAAGATTGACAATGATTTGAAGGCATGTGCAAGCCACTTGGCACTTGAACCAAGTTCAAGTTCAGCATATTTTGTAAAGATCAAGTATCTGATTGATCTACAGGAAGAGATACTGAGGGAATAAGCAAGAACATGGGAATCCCTAAGACCTATACAAAGCCAACTCCTTCCTCATATGGATGTCATGAAAAAACATATTGCTCATGCAAAGACACTCATCCATGATAACAACTTTTCAGTTGCAGAGCTTATGATGGAGTTGTCTGTAGAAATTCTGATTGAGTTGCACATCCCGAAGGTGTTGCAAGAAAATTAGGACAATACTTTGTCACAAATTTTGAAGGTACATTGTGATTTCCTTTCATATTTTGGTATTACCTTGTAGATATGATTTTTGGCATTTGTGTCAAAAACAAGGGGGGGAAGATAGAATATGTTTATATATGAGGAAATACACGTACAATATATATATATATATATAATATTTACAAAAAAAAAATTTGGAAAATAAAAAATAGAGTCAGTTGTAACCGAGTTACAAAGCAATTGTCAAAACAGAGCAAGTACCCAAGTACATGGTAAGGGGGAGTTTTAACTTAGTAGTTTGATCAGATTTTTGGTATGATAAGTGTTTTTGTCACTAATTCCAAAGGGGGAGATAGTAGACCTTATGGAAAGACATATTGTCAATTAGTGCCAAAACACTTAGTCATTTATATGGATACAGTGTTGACCAGGCCAACAACTTGAAGTGTAACCCAATCAATTGCAATGCCGACCAAGAAGATAGTAAAAAATACTATCACCCGAGTCACCAGTGTTACCCAAGTGGCATACCATTTCTAAGTGACCAATATGGCCTGAGTACCTAGTGTCACCCGAGTGCTAGAGCTGCCAATTCACTATGTCGCCCGAGTTTCAGTATATCACCCGATTGGATTACGGGACCCGAGTATCAACATTGGGCTGACTTAGCACATATTGGTTGATACTAATTTAATATGTTAAGTAGCCGACTTGCGTAAGTAATTGATTTGGATATATATATATATATATATATATATATATAAGGTACTTTGTTTATCCAAATGTGATAAGCAGAAGTATGAGTATGGATATGTGAATATGAAGTGGCAGATTGATTAGAAGACTACAAAAGTATAAGGAACAATAGAGACCCATCTATCACATTCAGGTGATCAGTATTATTTCAAAGGATCTTATTGAAAAAATCAGAGTTGCATAGCAGATCATTCACTGATTCATCCTAACAGGTGTATTAGTCAAAATCCTTTAACAGGGTGGACTTAACAATCCTTTAAAAATCTCCTAACAGAGTGCATAATTTATTATATTGTATAAATCCTTTCACAAGGTGGACCTAACAGTCCTTATTGCTCCTAATAGGCCAGGCCATCAAAAGTGGTCATTTGTAAGCTTTAACTAGCTAAATTTATTACTGCAGTACTAAATCTTGTGGGTACCATCCCCACCCCAGTTTTACTTTCTATTTGGAAGGTTTCTGGGTAACCAAATATTTTGTCAAGTGTTATGGATGTTTATTGCTTTTTTATTCCATGCATGCAATTAGATTAGACAATCTAATAAAGGATAAAAGTGAATAAGTTTTATTGGTTCCTGATTCACCCCCCCCTCTCAGTCACCTAGCCCACAATATATTTCCAACATCTCGGTGATGTTGGTTCAGTTTTGTCTCAACGAGTGTTCTAGGTTTTAGTGTTCTTATTCACCAAATGGCTTTTGTGGATTGAGAAGACATTGGAGATTGCATCCATGTTTTGAGGGGTCATTTGAATTGTTTTGAGTTTCAAGGCGTGTGAATTTGATGCATTGGATCTTGTGTGAACCTAAATTTGGGTTTATGTTTTCTTCTATGTATTTTGTTATTATTTGCAACTAGCTGGTGCATTTAATATTTGTTTATCATGGATTGTAATGGCCAACTCAGTCATTTAATTTTTTGTTTACAAGACAACTTGTGGTTGTGTTGTATAAAAGGAAGTATGTAGGTATCATTTAGGAGGAGGCATGATGAATATTTGAGAAGCAGACAGTGGTAAGTGGGTAAGACAGAAACTTGTAAGATTCCTTGGTGGCTTGCGAGCACAAGTTCAGATCTGGTTTCTTCCACTTAACTGTAGGGTAGATTGGTGAAGATGGATCCTGTGAGATATTGTTGATGTTTTTTTGTTTTGGCCCTAACCAGGAAGGCCCTACAGCCCAGCATGTTTCATGTAATTAGAATTCTAAGATAATATAAGTTGATATTGTTATATCTTATTGTGTTGTTATGGTTTCCATTGTGAGTGTTGTTTGGATGCAAGTTTGGACAATCCTTTATTAAATCCTTTGAGATTGAATGCATCAAGAATCTATTATCTTGATGTACCTCCATCCTTTATTTTATCATTTACCAGTTCTTCCTTTTTTTAGACTTGCTTCCTTTCTTTAATCACTCTTTCAATATATGTAGGTAACTTTTACTTTTCACATGTTGTTGCAACTTACCTTCTTTCTTTCTAAATAATCATCTTTATGGGCAGCGTCACCTTCTTTCACATTGGTCAATACCCAACGCATTCTTGGTATTCCTCCTCAAGACATCATTTTAATACAAGCTTAATATATTTCCTCAACTATGTCATTTATCTATCAAACTTTTTCTCTCACTTCTTATCTATCTTCATGTTCTCTTTTTCCTTAATGCTTTCCTTCTGATTTTTTTAATCTTTCTATGATTTATCTCTTCTTTTCTTCTTCCCATGACACCTCACCTAGGGTTTTCTTTGATTTCTTCATTTCCTTGGATTTTGGTATCTAGGCTCTTCTCACCAACTTGTCAATATGAAACACACATACTAAACCAAATGCCAATCAACATAATTATTTTCTCCTACCTAGTTATTTTAGGCTTTGATACCAATAATGATGCAAAGGAATGACTTCTTTATCAAACATACAAGCTCTAAAAATTTCCATTCTAGGTGCATTCCAGATTCATAACTTGGGCACATTACTTATTTGGGCTATTTGACATACATTATCCAAAATTCATCAAGGACATAAAATCTTAGCCTCATTAGAGCCTCTCACTATGCATCTTGATGGAATATGAATCATCATTACATAAAACATTTCAAACAATACATTATTTGTTGGTTTACCCAACTAAAGATGGTTCACTGAGAGGGGAGATGAATCATAAAATATTGAACCTTAATACTTTAAATATAAACCTCTGATTTAACTCGGTGATTCAAAAAACAAAAAAAACTGAAACATGTAACACAATATTTAACGAGGAAACCCAATTTGGGAAAAATCCCTCTGGGAATTGTCACCCACAAAAAGAAATACTCTTTTGAAGTATGCTCGGTTAAGAGTCAATCCTGTTAAAGATTATAATTCCCATTTGTTAGATGTGACCCTATTAGGGGATTTACTTTAGACATGTTAAGATCTTCACCATGTTAGGAGTGGCCTAGTTAGAGGGATTAAACATTCATCCTAGAATGTTACCTTTCTCAAGGGTTTACAAAAGGACTTGTTAGATCCACTCGATTAAGAGATTTTCTGTTACAAATGTTAGTAAGAAATAGTGTACAAATGTGACCTATGATTCTACAACTATACCTTGCTTGATTAGATCCTTTGTTCACTCTCTAAAACTTAGTAGCACCTATAACTCATCAACACATTAGTCTCTCCTCTGGACTAGTTATCCAACTCTTTCACTACTCTGTTCAGTATCTCTTCAACTTATCACTTCGCCAGCAACTTTGTATAGACATACAAAATCATCAATACATAGGCCTTTATTAGCCTCCTAATCCTATTGATTAGGTTTCCCCTCAATTGTGCTCAGCCCTACGATCATTTAAAATGAACTAATTCAATGTATTTGCAACTTGGTTAAGTGGATAACCATGCCTCATGACTTGCACTTTTCCTAGAACTCACAATTTTATTTTTCCTCTTAATCTACATCACCTATTTTTAACTTGACTTTTCATGACCGTAGATCTTGCAACAGACTTTGTCTTCATGCTTGGAAACTTCTTGATCTGCTTGCCTTTGCATTAAATTTATTCTACTCCTTGTATTCAATCTTTGTTCATGCTTTGTTCCATGCTTGGTGACTTTGGTGAATATCTTCACTTGGTATCTGACTTCTCTTGGTTACCAACCTTTCTCAGTAACTGACCTTTCTCAGTTGTCAACTTTTCTTGATGACTATCTTTGTTTTGCTTGACCAACAAACACTTCATTTCTCTATAACTAGGTTCTTCCCTTTACCGACTTGACCTTTCTGCTTTTACCGAATTAACAACATCAAATGTTAAGTAAGAAACATTTATATCAATAGTTCCTTATCATTGTCTGATCTTTATTATCTTCCCAATTAAGTTCCTCTCCAATTGATATGGCATCTTAATATAAACTAGAAATCAATTGCTTGACATAAATGACAAACTAACAACTGATCTAATCATTTTAATTTCTTGTATTCTTTTGAAAATCGGTCTTCATCACCATTACCATTTGTTGGTTAACAATCTCCCTCTTTGGCATTGATGGAAACACTATCAATTGATGATGGAATAATCTAATCTCTCTATACTATCTCTATTCCCTCTTATCTTGTTCTTCCTCTTTGCCTTATGTTTCATTCTCCCTCTTTCATGTAGTTTCCTTTACTTGTATTCATCACTTGCTTCTTCTTTGTACTTAGTTCCCCCTATTTCCCCCTTGCAGAGTCATCAATTTCATAATTCCCCTTCTTTGACAACAATGTCAAAGATCCATACTCCTGAAATCTTGTTTAGGTAGTGAATCATACCTTGGATTGACTGATTTCTCTTTGCATACATAATTCCTTTCACAACTTCAGGCATGACCTAAAGTGTGATAACTCAACATAAACTCAAAATTCAAATATTCTAATGTGTTCTAGAATTGATGCAACATGCATTTGCATTTAATTAATGTTGGATAGGGGTAGGACCCCTAATTTACCTCCGAGATACTCAAAATCATCTTTCGGTAGTGGCTTGGTCAATATGTCAGCAAGCTATTCTTTTGAATTCACATACTCCAACATTACAAGCTTGTCTTGTACTTTCTCTCTCAAGTAGTGATACTTGATAGATATGTGCTTTGTCTTTGAGTGCATTACCAAATTCTTTTATATGTTTATTGCACTTGTATTGTCACAATAAATACTGACTAGACCGATGATCTCTTCTCGCATACCTTCTAATAGTTGTTTGATCCACACAATATTTGAACAATTCATAGCTGTAGCAACATACTTAGTCTTGGCAGTAGACTATGATATACAACTTTGTTTCTTTCTTAGTCATGTAACGAGTGTTTCTCCTAAAAAGAATGCTCCTCTGCTTGTACTCTTTCTTTCATCAATGTTTCTAGCCCAATCAACATCAAAATAGACTTTCAAGTCAAAGTCTCATCCTTTATTGTATAGTAGGCCAAAATATTCAGTGTCTTTCAGATATCTAAATTTTTTGTTAATTGCAGATATATGTGTTTCCTTTAGATCAGAAGAAAACCTTGCAAAAATTCCTACTGCATGAGCAATATTAGGTTTGTTGTGCACTACATATTGCAACTTACCAATCATGGATCGGTAGAGTGTCTCATTGACTTCCTATGAATCATCCTCTTTAGTTAACTTGCAACCAATAACCATCAGTGTTCCAACCGGTTTTGAGTCATCCATACCAAAGGTCTTTAGGATATCCTTGATATATTTTGCTTGTGTAATATAGATCTCATCCTTTACTTGTTGAATTTGACGTCTAAGAAAGAACTTAATCTCTCAAATCATACAGTTTTCAAAATCCTTTCTCATCTCCTCAGTAAAAGATCTGCACAATGTGTCATTTCCTCCAAAGATAATGTCATCAACAAATATCTCAACAATTAAAACCTTGTTATTACTATCACATTTCAAATACACATTGTTGTTGTCACTAGTTCTTTGAAATCCTATTTTGATTAGATATGAATGCAATCTCTCATACCATGGTCAGAGTGCTTGTTTCAAGACATACAATGCTTTATGTAATTTACATACCATGTCTCGGTTAGTATTCTTAGAAAATCCTTTAGCTTGTTCAATATATACTTCCTCTTCAAGAATACCATTGAGAAATGCAGACATAACATCCATTTGATAAACTTTGAATACTTTATAAGCCACAAATGCTAGTAGAATCCTTACTCCTTCCAATCTAGCAACATGTGCAAAATTTTTACCATAGTCGATTCCTTATTCTTGTGCATAACCCTTGCAAACTAATCTTGCCTTATTTTTTATTACATTACCATGCTCATTCATCTTATTTTTGAAAATTCATTTAGTACTGATTAAGTTCTTATCTTTTGGTCTCGGTACCAAAGTCCATGCATTATTCATTTGAATTTGATCTATCTCTTCCTTCATTGCTTTCATCCAGTATTAACTTTCTAAAGCATCTTTAAGAATATAACACCTACTTCCAAATACTTTGAAGTATATAACACCTACTTCCAAATACTTTGAAGTAACTTACATTTGGTTTATGTCCATACCAGATCTTATAAGGTGTTTTGTTTGTTCCCTTCTTCATTTGGACTTGGTTAAGTGTATAAGCAACAGTGTTTATTGCTTCTCTCCATAAGGTTTGAGAAATATCATTCTCAATCATCAGTGATCTTGCACAATCCACAATGGACCTGTTTCTCATTTCAGCTATACTATTCTGTTGTGGTGTTCTCGGTGTAGATTTTTTCCTCTTTATACCATGTTCATTGTAGAAGAGTGTAAATTTATCAAATGTAAACTCTCCACCTCTGTCAGATCTCAGACATTGCATCTGTCTGCTTGTTTATTTTTTAACTCTAGTCTTATACCACTTAAACATTTGAAATGCATCATATTTTCTTTTAAAAACATAACTGACATAATTCTAGAATAATCATCAACAAACAATATGAAGTATCTATCTCCATAGTAGCTTTTTGTTCTCATGGGACCACATAGGTCAGTGTGTACCAATTCCAATATACCTTGTGTAGTATAGGTTTTTCTTGTAAAGCTCGATTTAGTCATCTTACCTACTTGACAACCTTTACACATTACATTCTCAGGTTTGTCTAGACTCAGTATACCTCTTACTCTATTCTTCTTACTTACTTTGATTAAGTTGTCAAAATTAACATGACATGGCCTTTTTTGCCATAGCCATACATCTTCAGTATTAGCAAACATACAACTCTTTATGGATGTATCAAGGTAGAATAAGTTAACTGTGCCACACTCAACAAATTGTATTTCAGGCCTTAAACCCATTAGACATCATCACACTTAGTATTGTTCAGTAAAATTATAGAACCTTTTCCTTTCACAGGATATGGGGCATCATTTTTAAATCTAAAATTACCACCATAATGCTCTTTCAAAGTAATAAACTTGTCAGTATCACTAGTCATGTGGTGTGAGCAACCGTTTTCTATAATCCATGTATCATTTTTACTTACTTGTGATATTAGGGCATATCTTTAACTTAAATCTCTTCATTAGATTCATCTTTAATAGCAACATAAGCAACTTCTTCTTCATCATCATCGGTGTCATCATTAGATGAACCTCATTCATAAATGTAGCATGTTTTCTTCCCTTTGTTCTTGAAATATCTAAATCTTCTAAATCTGTTCTCAGTCTTGGTTTTGTCTTTGTTATCTCTCTTCTTATTATTGTCAGCACAATTAGAAGTTATGTGACCAATCTTGTTGCATGAATTTTTTTTTAAAGGTAGCTTACCTCTGTACTTTCCTTTGCCTCTCAGTAGTCTCCTAGCTAATAATGCTTGAAATGTAGATTCGTTGTTTTCATCTTCAGCATATAGAAATTCAAGCTCACTCTTACAACTATGAAACCTTTCAATAACACTACTTGCATATCCATCACTAGATCTAGAATCTCTAGACTTCGCAATAGTCAAGGATGATTTGAATGTAGATTCAATCTTAGAAGTAGCAGACAAACTATTATCAAAATCATTTATCTCAAAAGTAGTTAGCTTACCAAATGTGGCATCCAAAGTAACAACCATCTGTAGAATGGATCTCAGCTCTTGGATAGCAGACACACGGATGAAATAGATAGGTAGTAGTGTTATAAGCATCTTTCTTGTAACATCTTCTTCATTAATGGTTCCACCAACACCTCTAATTGCAATATAAATATCCTTTAGTTTTGTGTTGTATGCAGAAATATTTTCTCCTTCTTTCATTTTCATTGATTCAAAATTTTCTCTTAAGATTTTTGTCTTAGATTTCGGGTATGTGCAAGATCATGAGGGTCCAAAAAGTGGGGATGTGAAAAAAATTGACATTTCACTCATCCAAAAGTGCATGAAAATTTTTGTTGACTCTTTAGTAGGCCTGGGTGTCAGTACACCTAGCCAAACCTGACACCAAAGCACAAGCCTAATCGGGTACCTGATTTTTTTTTTTTTTTCAAATGAACTTTCCTAGGATCCCCTGGGACACACTTGAGTGTTCCAATGTGTCCCCAAGGATCAAAGAGCGTCCTAAGGGGTCCTAGTACACCTTCTCATGTGTTAGGACCCCTTGGAAGACCCCATGACCCCTTTTGAAACATTGGAACACTCAAGTGTATCCCAAGAGGTCGTAGAACCCCTTGGGACACACTTGAGTGTTCCAATGTGTCCCCAGTGATCAAATAGAGTCCTAAGGGGTCCTAGTACACCTTATCACATGTTAGGACCCCTATGAAGTCCCCATGACCCCTTTCAAGACATTAGACCACCCAAGTGTGTCCCAAGAGGTCGTAGGACCCCTTGGGACACAATTGAGTGTTTCAATTTGTCTAAAGGGGTCATGGGGTATTCTTAGGGGTCCTAACATGTGAGAAGGTGTAATAGGACCCCTTAGAATGCCTCTTTGACCCTTGAGGACACATTGGAACAATCACATGTGTCCCAAGGGGTCCTATGTCCTCTTGTAATACAATTGAGTTTTCTAATGTGTCGAAAGAGGTCATGGAGTCTTCCTATAGGTCCTAACACACAAGAACATGTACTATGACCCCTTAGGTCCTTCTTTGACCCCCAGAAACACATTAGAACACTCAATTGTGTCCCGAGGGGTCCTACAACTTCTTGGAACACACTTGAGCGTTCTAATGTGTCAAAATGGGTCATGGGGACTTCCCATGACCCCTTTTGAAACATTAGAACACTCAAGTGTGTCCCAAGAGGTTGTAGGACCCCTTGGGACACAATTGAGAGTTCCAATATGTTCTTGAAGGTTAAAGAGGGACCTAAGGGGTCCTAGTACACCTTATCACAGTCGTAGGACCCCTAGGAAGTCCTTATGACCCCTTTCAACACATTGAAACATTCAAGTGTGTCCCAAGCGATTGTAGGACCCCTTGGGACACACTTGAGTGTTCCAATGTGTCCTCAGGGGTCAAATAGGGTCCTAAGGGGTCCTAGTACACCTTCTCACATGTTAGTACCCCTAGGAAGACCCCATAACCCCTTTTGAAATATTGGAACACTCAAGTGTGTCCCAAGAGGTCGTCGGACCCCTTCAGACACACTTGAGTGTTCCAATGTGTTCTCGGGGGTCAAAGAGGGTCCTAAGGGGTCCTAGTACACCTTATGACATGTTAGGACCCATAAGAAGTCCCCATGACCCCTTTTGACACATTGGAACATTCAAGTGTGTCCTAAGAGGTCGTAGGATCCCTTGGGACACAATTTAGTGTTCCAATGTGTCAAAAGGGGTCATGGGGTCTTCTTAGGGGTCCTAATGCATGAGAAGGTGTACTACGACCCCTTAGGACCTTCTTTGACCCCCAAGGACATATTGGAACACTCACATCTATCCCAAGGGGTCCTACAACCTCTTGGAACACACTTGAGTGTTTCAATGATTTAAAAGGGGTCATGGGGTCTTTTTAGAGGTCCTAACGCGTGAGAAGGTGTACTAGAACCCCTTAGGACCTTCTGTCACCCCCAGGGACACATTAGAACACTAAAGTGTGTCCCAAGGGGTCCTACAAACTCTTGGGACACATTTGACAGTTCTAATGTGTCAAAAGGGGTCATGGAGACTTCCCATGACCCCTTTTGAAACATTGGAACACTCAAGTGTGTCCCAAGAGGTCATAGGACCCCTGCGGACACAATTGGGTGTTCCAATGTGTTCTTAGGGGTCAACCAAGGACCTAAGGGGTCCTAGTACACCTTATCATAGTTGTAGGACCCCTAGGGACTTCCCATGACCCCTTACAATACATTGAAACACTCAAGTCTGTTCCAAGAGGTCTTAGGACCCCTTGGGACACAATTGAGTGTTCTAATGTGTCTCTGAGGGTCAACGAGGGACCTAAGGGGTCCTAGTACATGTTATCATGTGTTAGGACCCCTAGGAATACCACATGACCCCTTTCAACACATTGGAACACTCAAATATGTCCAAATAGGTTGTAGGACCCCTTGGGACACACTTGAGTGTTCCAATGTGTCAAAAGGGTTTATGGGGTCTTCTTAGGGGCCCTAACGCATGAGAAGGTGTACTAGGACCCCTTAGGACCCTCTTTAACCCTGGGGGACACATCACAACACTTACGTGTGTCCCAAGGGGTCCTACAACCTCTTGGGACACACTTGAGTGTTCTGATGTTTTAAAAGGGGTAATGGGGTCTTCCTACGGGTCCTAACATGTGAGAAGGTGTACTAGCACCCCTTAGGACCCTCTGTGACCCCTAGGGACACATTATAACTCTCAAGTGTTTCCCAAGGGGTCCTACAATCTTGTGGGACACACTTGAGTATTTCAATGTGTCGAAAGGGGTCATGGGGTCTTCCTCGGGGTCCTAACACATGATAAGGTGTACTAGGACCCCTTATGACCCTCTTTCACGCCCAGAGACACATTAGAACACTCAAGTGTGTTCCAAGGGGTCCTTTAACCACTTGGGACATAGTTGAGTGTTCCAATGTGTCAAAAGGGGTCATGGAGACTTTCCATGACCCTTTTTAAAATATTGGAACACTCAAGTGTGTCCTAAGAGGTCGTAGGATCCCTTGGAACACAATTGGTTGTTCCAATGTGTTCTTAGGGGTCAAAGAGGGACCTAAGGGGTCCTAGTACACCTTATCATTATTTTAGGACCCCTAGGGAGTTCCCAGCACCCCTAGGGAGTTTCCACAACCCCTTTCAACACATTCGAACACTCAAGTGTGTCCCAAGAGGTTGTAGGACCCCTTAGGACACAATTTAGTGTTCTAATGTGTCTTTGAAGGTCATGGGGACTTCCTAGGGGTCCTATCGAGTGATAAGACCTAGGATGACCCCTAGGAAGTCCCCATGACCTTTTTCAACACATTGGAATTCTCAAGTGTGTTGTAGGACCCCTTGGGACACACTTGAGCATTCTAATGTGTCGAAAGGTGTTGTGGGGATTTCTAAGGGGTCCTAACATGTGAAAAGGAATACTAGGACCCCTAGGAAGTCCCCATGACCCATTTTGACATATTTTAATGCTCAAGTGTGTCCTAAGGAGTCGTAGGACCCCTTGGGACACACTTGAGTGTTCTAATGTATCAAAAGGGGTCATGGGGACTTCCTACGGGTCCTAACATGTGATAAGGCCTACTAGGACCCCTAGGAAGTCCCCATGACCCCTTTCAACACATTGGAATGCTCAAGTGTATCCCAAGGTGTTGTAGGACACATTGGGACACACTTGAGTGTTCTAATGTGTCGAAAGGGGTCATGGGGACTTTCTAGGGGTCCTAATGTGTGATAAGGCCTACTAGGACCCCTAAGAAGTCCCCATGACCCGTTTCGACACATTGGAATGCTTAAGTGTGTCATTGGACCTCTTGGGACACACTTGAGAATTCTAATATGTTGAAAGGGGTCATGGGGACTTCCAAGGGGTCCTAACATGTGATAAGGCATACTAGAACCCCTAGAAAGTCCCCATGACCCCTTTCGACACATTTGAACGTTCAAATGTGTCCTAAGGAGTTGTAGGACCTCTTGACACACACACTTGAGCATTCTAATATGTCGAAAGGGGTAATGGGGAATTCTTAGGGGTTCTAATATGTGATAAGGCCTACTAGGACCCCTAGGAAGTCCTCATGACCCCTTTCGACACATTGGAATGCTCAAGTGTGTCCCAAGGGGTCATAGAACTGCTTGGGACACACTTGAGTATTCTGATGTGTCGAAAGGGGTAATGGAGACTTCCTATGGGTCCTAACATGTGATAATGCATACTAGGACCCCTAAGAAGTCTCTATGACCCCTTTCAACAAATTGGAATGTTCAAGTGTGTCCTAAGGGCTCGTAAGACCCTTTGGGTTACACTTGAGCATTCCAATGTGTCAAAAGGGGTCATGGGGACTTTCTATGGGTCATAATGTGTGATAAGACCTACTAGGACCCCTAGAAAGTCCTCATGACCCCTTTTGACACATTGGAATGATCAAGTGTGTCTTAAGGGGTCCTACAACCCCTTGGGATACACTTAAGTGTTCTAATGTGTCGAAAGGGGTCATGGGGACTTCCTAGGGGTCCTAACATGTGATAAAGAATACTAGGACCCCTAGGAAGTCCCCATGACCACTTTCAACACATTGCAATGCTCAAGTGTGTCCCAAGGGGTCCTACGAACCCCTAGAACACACTTGAGTGTTCTAATGTGTCAAAAGGGGTCATGGGGACTTCCTAGGGGACCTAATGCGTGATAAAGCCTACTAAGACCCCTAGAAAGTCACCATGACCCCTTTCGACACATTGGAATTCTCAAGTGTGTGTCAAGGGGTCGTAAGACCACTTGGGACAGACTTGAGTGTTCTAATATGTCAAAAGGGGTCATGGGGACTTACTAAGGGTCCTAGTATGCCTTATCATGTGTTAGTACCCTTAGGAAGTCCCCATGACCCCTTTCAACACATTAGAATGTTCAAGTGTGTCCTAAGGGGTCGTAGGACCCCTTGGGAAAAACTTGAGTGTTCTAATGTGTCAAAAGGGGTCATGGGGACTTCCTAGGGGTCCTAATGTGTGATAAGGCCTACTAAGACACCTAGAAAGTCCCCATGACCCCTTTCGATAAATTGGAATGAAAAAGTGTGTCCCAAGGGGTCCTAAGACCCCTTAGGACACTTGAGTTTTCTAATGTGTCGAAATGGATCATGGGGACTTCGTAGGGGTCCTAACATGTGATAAGGAATACTAGAACCCCTAGGAAATCCCCATGATCCCTTTCAACACATTGGAATGCTCATGTGTGTCCCAAAGGAATGTAAGCTCGCTTGGGACACACTTGAGTGTTCTAATGTGTCAAAAGGGGTCATGGGGACTTTCTAGGGGTCCTAGTATGCCTTATCACACATTAGGACCCCTAGGAAGTTCCCATGACCTCTTTCAACACATTGGAATGCTCAAGTGTGTCCTAAGGGGTCGTAGGACTCCTTGGGACACACTTGAGTGTTCTAATATGTCAAAAGGGGTCATGGAGACTTCCTAGGGTTCCTAACATGTGATAAGGCCTACTAGGATTCCTAGGAAGTCCCCACAACCCCTTTCGACACATTGAAATGCTAAAGTGTGTCCCAAGGGGTCTTACAACCCCTTAAGACATATTTAAGTGGTCTAATGTGTTGAAAGTGGTCATGGGGACTTCCTAGGGGTCCTAATACACCTTATCATGCATTAGGACCCTTACGAAGTCCCCATGATCCCTTTCGACATATTAGAAAACTCAAGTGTGTCCTAAGGGGTCATAAGATCCCTTGGGACACACTTTAGCATTCTAATTTGTTGAAAGGGGTCACGGGGACTTCCTAGGTGTCCTAGTAGGCCTTATCACATGTTACAATGCCTACAAAGTCCCCATGACCCCTTTCAACACATTAGAACACTCAAGTGTGTCCCAAGGTGTCGTAGGAACCCTTGGGACACACTTGAGTGTTCTAATATGTTGAAAGGGGTCACGGAGACTTCCTAGGGGTCATAATACGTGATAAGGCATACTAGGACCCTTAGGAAGTCCCCGTGACCCCTTTTGACATATTAGAACACTCAAGTGTGTCTCAATCCTAACATGTGATAAGGCCTACTAGGACCCCTAAAAATTCCTCATGACCCATTTTGACACATTGGAATGCTCAAGTGTGTCCCAAGGGTTTGTATGATCCAATGGGACACACTTGAGTGTTCTAATGTGTTGAAAGGGGTTATGGGGAATTCCTAGAGGTCCTAACATGTGATAAGGCAAACTTGGACAGCTAGGAAGTCCCCATGACCCCTTTCGACACATTAGAATACTCAAGTGTGTCCTAAGGGGTTGTAGGACTTTTTGGGACACACTTGAGCATTCCAATGTGTTGAAAGGGGTAATGGGGACTTCTTAGGGGTCTTAACACGTGATAAGGCCTACTAGGACCCCTAGAAAGTCTTCATGACTCCTTTTGGCACATTGGAAAGTTCAAGTGTATCCAAAGGGGTTGTAGGACCCCTTGGGACACACTTGAGTGTTATAAAGTGTCAAAAGGGGCCATGGGGACTTTCTAGGGGTCCTAATGTGTGATAAGGTATACTAGGACACCTGGGAAGTCCCCATGACCCCTTTCGACACATTAGAATGCTCAAAATGTCCAAAAGGGTTATAGGACCCCTTGGGCCACACTTGAGCATTCCAATGTGTTGAAAGGGGTTATGGGGACTTCTTAGGGGTCCTAATGCATGATAAGGCATATTAAGACCCTTAAGAAGTCTTCATGACCCCTTTCAACACATTAGAACACTCAAGAGTGTCTTAAGGGTCGTAGGACCCCTTAGGACAGACTTGAGCATTCCAATATGTTGAAAGGGGTTATGGGGACTTCTTAGGGGTCCTAACATGTGATAAGGCATACTAGGACCCCTAGGAACTCCTCATGACCCCTTTTAACACATTGGAATGCTCAAGTGTGTCCCAAGGGGTTGTAGGACACCTTGGGACACATTTGAGTGTTCTAATGTGTCGAAAGGGGTCATGGGAACTTCCTAGGGGTCCTAACATGTGATAATATATACTAGGACCCATAGGAAGTCCCCATGGCCCATTGCAACACATTAGAACACTCAAGCATGTTGTAAGGGGTCGTAGGACCCCTTGGGACACACTTGAGAATTCCAATGTGTTGAAATGAATCATAAAGAATTTCTAAGGGTCCTAACACGTGATAAGGTGTACTAGGACCCCTAGGAAGTCCTCATGACCCCTATTGACATATGGGAATGCTTAAGTGTGTCCCAAGGGGTCGTAGGACCGCTTAGAACACATTTGAGTTTTTTAATGTGTCAAAATGGGTCATGGGGACTTCCTAGGGGTCTTAACATGTGATAAGGCATACTAGGACCCCTAGGAAGTCCCCATGACCCCTTTCGACACATTAGAACACTTAAGTGTGTCCTTAGGGGTCATAGGACCCCGTGGGACACACTTTAGCATTTCAATGTGTCGAAAGCAGTCATGGGGACTTCCTAGCGGTCCTAGTAGGCCTTACCACACATTAGGACCCCTAGGAAGTCCCCATGACCTCTTTTGACACATTAGAACACTCAAGTGTTTCCCAAGAGGTCCTATGACCCCTTAAGACACACTTAAGCATTACAATGTGTTGAAAGGGGTCATGGAGACTTTCTAGGGGTCCTAATGTGTGATAAGACATACTAGGACGCCTAGGAAGTCCCCATGACCCCTTCTGACACATTAGAACACTCAATTGTGTCACAAGGGGTCTTACGACCCATTGGGACACACATGAGCATTCCAATACATCAAAAGGGGTCATGATAACTTTGTAGGGGTCCTAACACATGATAAGGTGTACTCAGACACCTAGGAAGTCCCCATGACCCCTTTCAAGACATTGGATCACTCAAGTGTGTCCAACGGGTCATACGACCCCTTAGGACACACTTGAGTGGTCTAATGTGTTGAAAGGGGTCATGGGGACTTCCTAGACATCCTAGTATGCCTTATCACATATAAGGACCCCTAAGAAGTCCCCATGACCCCTTTCAACACATTAGAACACTCAAGTGTAACCTAAGGAGTTGTAGGACCCCTTGAGACATACTTGGGCATTCCAATATGTCGAAAGGGGTCATGGGGACTTCCTAGGGGTCCTAACGCATGATAAGGATTACTAGGACCCCTAGGAAGCCCTAATGACCTCTTTTGACACTTTGGAATGCTCAAGTGTGTCCCAAGGGGTCGTAGTATCCATTGGGACACACTTGAGTGTTCTAATGTGTTGAAAGGGGTCATGGGGACTTCTTAGGGGTTTTAACATGTGATAAGGTGTACTAAGACCCATAGGAAGTCCCCATGGCCCCTTTCAACACATTAGAACACTAAAGCATGTCCTAAGGGGTCGTAGGACCCATTGGAACACACTTAAGCATTATAATGTGTTGAAAGGGGTCATGATGACTTCCTAGGGGTCCTAACATGTGATAAGACCTACTAGGATCCCTAGGAAGTCCCCATGACCCCTTTTGACACATGGAAATTCTCAAGTGTGTCCCAAGGTGTCATAAGACCCCTTGGGACACACTTGAGTGTTCTAATGTGTCAAAATGGTTCATGGAGACTTCTTAGGGGTCCTAACATATGATAACACATACTAAGACCCCTAGGAAGTCCTCATGACCCCTTTTCACACATTAGAACACTCAAGTGTGTCATTAGAGGTTGTAGGACTCCTTGGGACACACTTGAGTATTCCAATGTGTTGAAAGGGGTCATGGAGACTTCCTAGGGGTCCTAACATGTGATAAGGCATACTAGGACCCCTAGGAAGTCCTCAAGACCCCTTTTGACACATGTGAATACTCAAGTGTGTTCCAAGGGGTCGTAGGACCCCTTAGGACACACTTGAGTGTTCTAATGTGTCGAAATTATTTCATGAGGACTTCCTAGGGGTCCTAACAGGTGATAAGGCATACTAGGACCCCTAGGAAGTCCTCATGACCCCTTTCAACACATTAGAACACTTAAGTGTGTCCTAACGGGTTTTAGGACCCCTTTGGACACATTTTAGCATTCCAATGTGTTGAAAGGGGTCATGGGGACTTTCTAGGGGTCCTAGTAGGCCTTATCACATGTTAGGACCCCTAGAAAGTCCCCATGACCTCTTTTGACAAATTAGAACACTCAAGTGTGTCTCAAGGGGTCCACGACCCCTTAGGACACACTTG
>MU223914.1:818714-840588 GCA_018584345.1 Thuja plicata | reverse complement strand
AATACTCAAGTGTGTCCCAAGGGGTCCTACGACCCCTTATGACACAATAGAGTGTTCTAATGTGTCAAAATGGGTTATGGGGACTTCCTAGGGGTCCTAACATGTGATAAGGCATATTAGGACACCTAGGAAGTCCCCATGACCCCTTTCAACACATTAGAACACTAAAGTGTGTCCCAAGGCGTCCTACAAAGCCTTGAGATACACTTGAACATTCCAATGTGTCAGAAGGGGTCACGAGGACTTCTTAGGGGTCCTAGTAGGCCTTATCACGTGTTAGGACATCTAGGAATTCCCCATGACCCCTTTCAACACATTGGAATGCTCAAGTGTGTCCCAAGGGGTCGTAGGACCCCTTTGAACACACTTGAGTTTTCCAATGTGTCTCTAAGGTCAAAGAGGGACCTAAGGGGTACGCGTCAGGACACCTAGGAAGTCCCTCTTTTACCCCCGGAGACACATTGGAACACTCAAGTTTTTCCCAAGGGGTCATAGGACCCCTTGGGACACACTTGAGTGTGCCAATGGGTTTACAAGGGTCAAAGATGGACCTAAGGGGTCCTAGTAGACCTTCTTACGAGTTAGGACCCCTAGGAAGTCCCCCTTTGACCCCCGGGGACACATTAGAACTCTCAAGTGTGTCTCAAGGGGTCGTAGGACCCTTTGGGACACACTTACGTGTTCCAATGTGTCCCTAGGGGTCAAAGAGGGTCCTAATACACCTTATCACGCTTTAGGACCCCTAGGAAGTCCCCATGACCCCTTTTGACACATTTAAAAACTCAAGTGTGTCGCAAGGGTTTATACAACCCCTTCGGACACACTTAAGTGTTCTAATGTGTCCTAGGGGTCACAGAGGGATGTAAGGGGTCTAGTACACCTTCTCATGTGTTAGGAACCATAGGAAGTCCCCATGACCCCTTTCGACACATTTCAACACTCAAGTGTATCCCAAGGGGTTTTACGACCCCTTGGGACACACTTGAGTATTCTAATGTGTCCTTGGGGGTTACAGAGGGACCTAAGGGGTCCTAGTACACCTTCTCACGTGTTAGGACCCCTAGGAACCCTCTATGACCCCTTTGGAAACCTTTTGGATGTCTTATACTAGTGTAATTAACCTATATATTAATATGTCCTATATAATATCTATAATATATATTATACTTCATTTTATTATATATACAACAATATTTAATATATAGTATAGAATACATATCATATTGAATATATATTATTTACTATATATATTATATCATATCATCTATATCTATAAATAATAATAATAATAATAATAATATATTACATACAATTTAAATATGAAGATATTATGTGATATATTGTAAAAAATATATTAATATATAATATATATAATAATATATGATATATATAATATAACATTTAATATTAATATATATTATATAATATTTAATTTAAAAAATATATTATATAATATTTAATATATAGATATTATATAATATTTAATATGTATAATACATAATCTAATATATAATTTTTGATATGTAATATATCATATGAAGGAGGGAGAAAGGGGAGGGAAAATTTAAAAACTAAAATTTTGCCATCATTTTTGGGTACCTGAAAATACTGGATACCCGGATACGCTCGGTATTGCTTTGTACACCAAACCTATAGGGTCCACTCTAAAAATGTCACAAAAATGTGTTTTCCCCTGTTTCTCTGAGTTCCAGATTTCGACCATATAATTGACGCCTTTTTTTTCATCTGAATTTGATGAAACGAAAATGGTATCTTAAGGAGATTATCAGCTTTCTATCGATATAATTGCTGTCAAATTTTGAATTTGGTAAGTAATTATTAGTTATTTTCTAATTGAGTTACCTCTAAAGTGCTGATTTATATACTGATTGAAAAACAACTATAACTTTCAAATGGTATAACATTTTTAAAATCCAAAAAATGCTTCACATTCTATGCTTTGCCTACTATAAGGGAAATTTTTTTATTTTTGAATTTTTTATAGTTTTCAATGAGTTAAGGTGGTCAGACATGGGAGTTTTTTTATTTTGAAAATGTTGTAGCAGAAAATTCATAATTAATTATTTTTTTGGAATAAAATTACAAAAAAATATGTGTCACATCCGGGCATGAGTCTACTACTTATATATAAAATCTTATAAAACAATATTATCATTTGATTATGATTAAGGTGGTCAGACATAAACCTACTTCTTATTTTTTTCCTGAAATTTTTGGAATGCTGCATTGAAAGCTATACTTTTCACCAATCATATATTTTTTTTTTTAGAAAAGGCCTAGTAGTTTAGAAACTACATTCAATTTCCTACAGATTCTATTCTTATAACTTTTTGATATGAGGTTGATAGCTAGTTCAAATTTTCACGTCAAGTTGACTAACCCTGATTTTATAATTTTTCATTGCCACTTAAGGGCGTAGTTTGGCCCCTCATGATCTTGCACATACAAATCTGAACATGTTGATCTCTGCCAAAAACTAGTGTAAGTCTATCCCACATATGCTTAGTAGTAGTACAACCTTCTAAATCATTGAACTCTAGGTCGGTGAGAGTAGAAGTTATCTCTATCATCACTTGTGTATGTTCTCATCTTTCTCTTTATCTACTCAAGTATTAGAGGACCAAATGTGTATGTGAATATTGTACCTGCAAGCAACAACACAACACTTCAATATTTCATCGCATGAATAGTAAGAAATATGAAAATCAAATGAAAAACATAAGAAAATCATGGAATTTGACATATTACTTCCTATCTAAGAAGAGGATGATTTAAGCTATGATTTTCCTTAGATTATGCATTAAATTAGTGACACATTTAGTCCTAAAATGGAAGGTTCAATTGAGAAATGAAGCTAATTATCATGCAAAGGTTCAATTTAAGAACACATTAATATTATCTAATTAGCTACATGAGATCATGAAACAAAATGACAGCATGAGGATTCAATTAGAATTCTAAGAATTAGGACAACATAAGGGTGCATTCAAATTTCTAAGATTAATGGCCAATTGAGCTCAAAATTCAATCCTTTTATAGAATAATTTGAGGAATGAGTGGTTGAGATCAACTTGTGAGGAGACGTGAGGATTGAATCTTTGGTGATCCATGTGAGTGAACTCTCATTGGTTCATGGATTGACTTTCCATGTGCAAGTGATGAGTTGTAATTAGAGGGTTTATTTAATTCCTTTTAATTAATTGCTTTAGCCAAGGATTTAATTGGGTTTATTTGATTTTAAATAGGACAAGGTAATTAATGTAAGTTAGTGATGAAATCACTTTGATTGTAGGAAATTAAATTGATTTTAATGAATTATGCCTATAATTGAATAATTAGATTGACATACTTAGGGGTATGATCACATTTAGGGAAAATAGGGTCTCTAGTTAGAGTAGACCAATTTAGGGTGGTTACATTTTCCCCTCTTTGAATTGATGTGTGAGAAATGCATTGATTCAAAGAATGTCTAATGTTGAATTCATAAATTTTGAGAATTCCACATTTGATTGAATGAAATATAGCTGATGAGATCAGTCTCAAACTTGATTGAACTAAGATTGATAGTATCAACTTTGAACTTGATCGAACAAAGATCGATTCACAGATATCTAAAGATACCAATTCTAAACTTAACCAAATAAATATTGATAATACTGACTTTGAACTTGATCAAACGAAGGTCAGGACGAAGTTGCTGAGAGCTACGAGGTATCAATTCTGACCTTGATCGAATGAGAATTGATAATACTAACTCTGAACTTGATTAAATGAAGGTCAGTACAAAGTTATTGAGAGCTTGATAAATATCTAAGAGATTGTAGGCATAGATAAATGGCTTGTTTAGTGCTGAAGCCTTCTATCCAACAATCCCAACTTGATTGAACGAAACTTCCATGCCCCTAGTATTTTGATGATGAAGTTAGTTTTTCTTTTTGAGCAAGAATTTGATTGATTTTAAGTGTGACCATGCCCCCTTGGCAATGAAATAAAAGGAAATAGAATAAAATCCCTCTGTAGAATGACAGATCAATGGAACAGATCGATTGGATCAATGAAAAATCAATGAGAAGATGAGATGAAGCGAAAGTGTGTTAAGAGAAAACACAATTTTACCAAGTTGACTACTTGAAAAAGTTAATTTGAGCTTGATAATATGATGTATGACCAATATTTTGATGAATGATAATACATTTTTTGATAGAGAACCATAAAAAAATTGATTGCGTAAAGCTTCTGAATCATTTTATGAACATATAGAGCAATTCTGCATTTGTTGGAGACTATCGCAAAATTTTTACTGTGCTGTTAAAATATTATCCTTGTGTTGATTTCATTCCTGATTGATCTAAGAAGAAAAAAATAGAAATTTGGTATTCCAGGAAGGGTTCTCGAGCTTTTGAGAAGCTCAAAAAGGTCAATATAAGTCTCAAAAATCACTTTTTACCCATTCATTTTCACTTTCATCCTTGGTAAATCTTGAGCTTTGCAGAGAAGATGGTGGTCCCCAAGGAGAGACATCAATTTGAGTTAGCACATGGTCACGAGCATCCGGCCCACTACGCACAGCCAGTGAGTACATCCAAACCTGACTTTTTTATGCTTTTAGTTTCTGTTTATGTCACTTTTGCAGTAATTAGAAGCAATTTAGTTTTGAGTCACATCTGGGGTTCTGAATCACATCCTGTCAATCCCATGTCGCATCTAGTTATCTTGCAAATTTCTAGGTCACATCCCATAAAAATAGGGTCACTTCCCATAGGATGTCGGAGTGTCGTATTTGGTGTTTTCTATCCAATCTGTGAATTTCATCATGTCTTGCGAAAACAAAGTCACATTGAGAATCCTGCGTCGCATCCTATAGAAATGGGATCACTTCCTGATTTCCCCATCGCATCCTATTAATTTGGGATCAAATACAGGATGTGAGATCACATCTAGGAAAAATAGAGTCATTTTCAGTAAAAAGTGTTAGTTGTCCAAGTTTGACTATTTTTCCTCATTTTGAAGGCAAAAGACTTAACTGTTAGATTTTCTGTGTGGTTCACTTATCTAGAATACTAATGTAAGTCTATAATTGTGTACTTGACAAACTGATTTCCCTATTGTGTCATTTCAAGGATCTCGACCTGCATGAGTCCTTGCTTTATCTTGCTCCTTGGCTGATGTGGAGCTACAAATCTTTGGATGGCTTGGTTTATTGTCTTTGATAGATTTACCTGATATTAGGGTAAATTGAGGGTTGTTGACTGCTCTTGCCGAGAGATAGCACTCAGAGCACATCACCTTCCATCTCCTGACTGGTGAGATGACACTCACCCCTGACGATGTATGGCGTATCTTGTACATTCCTGTGATGGGATGGGAGGTTCAATTTGAGTTGCGCTCTACTGTAGCAATTGCAGCTACACAAAGATCCTTTGCAGATCCATCCATAGTACGGAGGTACCTTACCTGGGATTACATCATTGATCACTATGAGCAGTTGCCCATTTTTCTTTCTAGTTTGGTAGGAGGTATCCTAATGCCAGACCATTGATAACATGGGTTTATGTGAGGTTGGGTTGTTATGTTGGAGAAGATGGTTGCCTCCACACATAGATTTGGTTGGGGTAGCTATATATTGGCACATATGTATAGAGAGCTCCACAAGATTGTTTATGAGTATTCATGAAGTATGACTATTGGCATTCTGATTTTACAGATTTGGGCCTGGGAGCACATCCTAGTGACACGAATGATAGTAGATAGGAAGAGAGAACTAGAGGAGCCTTACGTTTATATGTATTTAAGTTATATCTAGTAGCCCCACCTAGGGAAAATGAAATATTGGCGACGAGTCCTCGATGATGTCAGAGTGGTCGAGTGGAGACCATATCTAGATTGTGAGGAGTGGACCTTTGATAGGCGAAAAATGCCTTATTTCTTTTACAGTAGGTACCTGATTGGCTAGACCTAATTTATTGTTGACATATTCATTATCACACATGTCCTTAGACAATACATCTGGATATAGGGCCCGTCTCAGGATCTTACTGCTTATGCTCGTATTTGTGATGAGGAGGCATAGTGGGGTCCCCACCTATCTTATGAGACTGGACAGTTAGAGGTCAATCATATGGTTTTATTAGGTTGGGACTACCTTGTAGATGTTACCGATGTTGGGTGCATTCATGTGTATCTTGCTCATCTTCTTTAGTATTCATTCCCTTGCTTTACAATGCCTGATGAGATAGCACCTCGTATTAAGGATTATTTAGACTATGATCCTACCGATGACGATGGACCTGTGAGAGGTAGAGGAAGAGGAGAAAAAGGTGGTGGTGGGAGAGATGGGAGGGGTGGTGGTGGTAGAGATGGTAGGCACCCTCCTATGGACAAAGGTCAGAGACATGGCTGTGATGATAGAGGTGATGATGGTGATGAAAAAGGTGGTGGTGGTGTTGGGGAGGGCAAAGGTACTTAGTTCAGGTTCATGCCTCAATGCATGGATCCAGGTCCATTACTGACAAGATAGTAGAAGCAAAGATCTTTAGGGTAGAGACCTAGTGGTGGAGATGGACCTTTAGGATAGGATCTGCCAAGAGATTTGGGTAGAGATACAGGCAGGGATGGAGAGATACAGGCAGGGACGGAGCTCCAATATCACGGTGTTAGAGAGAGCATCTAAGGGCTCAGATTACCACATTAGAGATACTTTTGGTAGATAGGGATAGGCATCTTGATTTCATGAGATTAGAGAGGGATATACAGGCACGAACAACCACACATTAGGGTCAGAGAGCCTCATATTATTTTGCCTTGTATTGTGCTATAGTGCCATAATCACAAAGAGCACCCTTGTATTCCATTGTAGCTCAACAGTCAGAGGGAGCTATGCCTCCACCATCTTAGCATCCATGAGATGATGCACCACAACCACCTCCTAATCAGGGAGAGGGTGGCAATCAGACATGACTTTTATGATTATACCTGAGATTTTTGTATATTGATCCTTCTGTGATCATCCTTGTATTTCATACATTTGTATATGTTTTATTTCGCTGATACTGTTGTAGACATTTCCACATTTTTGATCTGATAGTCACTTATATGTATCTCATATAGCTTCTTTTGATTCTGATATGCTCATTGGTTCTCTTTTTGAAGTATGTGATAGATGATTAGATTGATTCACACTTTGATTATGTACTTGGTCTTTATGATGATTTATAATAGATTCATGTAATGACATCATTTATGCTCTTTGATTATTACTAATATATAGATGTGTTAGATGATTCTAGATGAATATGCAGATGTATATTTTTTAGATTTCCTGTATGCAAATATATGTATGGATGCACTTAGGATGTAAAAATGAATTCAATACTTGGATGCTTTGTTTCTGTATTTTCTTCTTTTCCCATTATGAATGCAAAATGAATGTCATGAATGTGCAATGACATGAATATATTAATAACATAGATTAAGTAGTGAAACTTGGATTTTGAATGAACCAGGAAATTATTTTGAGCTCAAGTCCTTATGTTGTTTAAAATGAATCATGTAATCTTAAATGCAACTAAATGCAGACTTCTAGGACTTTCACTGATCTTTTACATTTTAACATTTTATCATCATAGGGCATTTTGTGCAATAGACATCAACGGATAGTACAAATGTCATTGATACCAAGAAAGTATCATGAAAGTATGAATACTATTTTTATTAGATATACTTTTTTTATTAGATGCAATGTCAAAAATAAACCTAAGCATCAAGGCATAGATGCTAGGATGACTTGTTAGTTATCTCCTTTTTCTTTAAGAATCATCTTCTGTTCGTTTGTAATATAAGATATGTATCTCGCAATGACCTTCAGTATTCCTATCCTTGGGTACATAATATGTCATATACCTTACTTAGAAATTGATTAGAAATAGACAAGGAAATTGGTTCAACCTCACCGTAGTTTACACATAAAAATGATCAAGATATATGCATCTATCCACTCATGTTGGAAGCTCTTACCATAAACATCCAAATTAGGTGAAATTTATAAGATCATTGAAACAATCACCATACACACAAAACCAAGAAAATGTTATGCCCCTATCTCTGTGACTCTTTGTCTTTTAATAGACTTCATGAAGTAACTCGAAAGACATAAAAAGAAATCAATTGATAATCAGGAAAAGAAAATTCATAATTGTTTATATGCTCCTAGTTTGAAACATCATTGGAACATAAAAAGAGTCATAATCAAATGAAGATCATTCTATATGTGCTTATGTGGTGTTGAGGAACACTTGTTGATTCAATTTTCAATCACAGTAGAGAAATCATCAATTGTAACTTGGAATTAAGCAATGCATTGTTATATCTGAGTAAATGAGATAAACATTATCAACAATTGCAATCCAATGTAGTGTTGAAAAACACTGTTTGATTAAAGTGTTGAGAAACACTAGTGATGTCAGTTACAGGTAGATGGTGTGTAAGAAACACCCTTGTTTTTTATAGTGACATTTTGATTCAAGTATTAATAAATATTGTTTGTAGTGGCAAACCTTCCTAGACATGGACCTAGGATGACCTAGAAACCAACACCTATTGACCGAACATGCTAGGAGAGATGCCCCTAGTGCAAAATTACTATCCCTAAGATGCAAATGTAGACAAATCCTGGGCAAGGATAGGACATTTGTGAGTAATTTAGATTCAACTGATAGAAAAGAGATGATTGTGAAGGATTAGTGTCAGTAGTGCATTGATAGATGGAGCACAGAGTACGAGTGACACTTGTTTTCTAGGTTTTCACCACTCAGCCAATTTTTATTTTTGTTACCAAGATGCATGTTTGCTAGGTTTTCACCAAGACACTTTTTCTATTTTTGAAATTTTTTGTACTTTTTTTTCCTCTTTTTTTTGTTAGTATCGAGGTGCTTGTTTTCCAGGTTTTCACCAAGAATACCTTTTTCAGGACTTTTTCAACTATTTTTTATTTTTCTCTTTTCCACTATTTTTGGCTTTCTTCAAGATCAATTTTTGATTTTTTTGGTATTTCTAAGAATCACTTTCCACTGTACAAGCCCTTCAGCTAGATGTCAAGCATAGAACCGCTTCAAGTAGAGTGTATTGATGGGATAAGGAAGGAAATCTCCCTCAAGTGTAGCTAACTGATAAGCTCCTATCCCAAAAGTTGTTGTGATATAAAAAGTCCCCAACTAGTTGGGTTTAAACTTTCCATTTTGTTCTCTGTTTGGCTGATTTTTAGGATTCTCTCTTAGAATGAGATCCCCCACTTGAAATTGTTGTGGCTTTACTTTTTTTTTGTACCCTTTAGACATCCTTTTCTGGTATACCTTGAGGTGATCAAACACTTGTTGTCTGTGCTCATTCAGCAGTTTTAGTGCATGAACTTTATCAATGCGGTATTGTTCATCTGTGACAAGACCTTGGAGAGATACCTGCAAAGAAGGAATTTCTACTTCAATTGGTAGCACTGCTTTTGCGCCATAGACTAGAGAAAATGGTGTTGCTCCTGTTGGTGTTTGAATACTTGTTCTATAGACCCATAGTGCTAGATTTAATTGCAAATGCTAGTCTCTTCCAGACTTACTCACAGTTCTATGTAGGATTTTCAAAATGTTCTTATTTGAGGCCTCGGCTTGTCCATTACCTTGAGGATAATAGATTAAAGAACAATGCTGATTTATGTGAAATATGTACAAAGGTCCTTGATATCTTGATTTTTGAACTGCCCTTATTGTTTGTTATAATAGACGAGGGTATCCCATACCTACAAATGATGTACTTCAAGATGAACATAACAACCTATTTTCTAGTGGCTTTGATTAGTGACACTGTTGCGACCCACTTCGTGAAATACTCAATGGCTATGATAATATATTTGTGTCCACTTGAAGAATTAGGATAAATCTGTCCATCAAGATCAAAGGCCCATTTCTAAAATGACCAATATGTTATGAATGGTATGGGTTCTCTAGCTAGAGCATGGATAAGGTTTCCATGTGTTTGACATTTTTGACATATTTTAGCAAATTGCACTGCATCTTTTTCCATTGTAGGCCAATAGTATCCAACTCTTAAAAGTTTCTTAGCCAATGAAAATTCATTTGAGTGTGATCCACATACACCTTCATGGACCTCTTTTAATGCATAGCTAGACTCTTCTTGTTCTAAACACCTATGTAGCGTGTCGTCAAGACCTCGTCTATATAAGTTAGCAGTAACGAGAATGTAACATGATGTTGTCCTAATTAAGGCTCATTTTTCATTTTGGGATAGGCCATCAGGTAAGGTTTGATTTGTAAGATAGGCAATTATTTTAGCATATCGGGATTGGTCTTGGGTTTTTAAGGCACAACTAACTTTGGATTCAGGTGTATCAAAGGTGGACCAGGATAATTCTTCCCCCAAGAAGTCATAGTAGAATTGGTGTTCCTCTAGTTGTAACATGGATGCTAGCGTTGCCATAGCATCTGCAACTCTATTTTCTGTTCTTGGAATTTGTTGGAATGTGATGAAAACAAAGTACCTTTTCAAGTCTTCTACCATATGTTTGTAAGGAATTAAATTCTCATCTTTTGTTTGATGGTCGCCATTCACTTGGTTAATAATGAGTTGAGAGTCCCCATATACATGTAACTCTATGATTTTCCATTCCATAGCTAGCTTGAGCCCATTTACCAATGCTTCATATTCTAAGATGTTTTTGGTGCATGGAAACATCATTTTATATGCCTTAGGTATCTTGTAGCCTTGAGGAGTGATAAACAGTACCCCTTCTTTGGATCCTTGTTGTGTGAAAGAACCATCAAAATACATCTTTCAAGGATATTCTATTAAGTGCATGATTGTCTTGTCTAGAAACTCTACAATCAAAGGTGTATCATCTTGCAATGGTGAATCAACTAGTTGATCAGCTAGAACTTGTCCTTTAATATCCCTTTTGTCTACATACTTGATATCAAATTCACTTAGTATCAAAACCTAGTTTGCTAGTCTTCCTATCAATGATGTTTTAATCAAGAGGTATTTGAGCGGGTCAATATTGGTGATAAGTTTCATTGTATGTAAAAGAATATAGTGTATCAATTTATCAGATGCAAAAATAACTACCAAGCAAGCCTTTTCAATAATACTATAGTTGAGCTCATAGGACACTAAGGTCCTACTGATTTAATAAATCACCCTTTCCTTCTTGTTTTTGTCCTCTTGGGTTAGAAATACTCCAAGCGATGTAGGCATAGCTAAAATATAGAGTAGCAATGGTTTCCTATGAACATGTGCCATGAGAATAGGAGGATTAGCCAGAAATTCCTTTAATTATTTTAAATTAGTTTCATAATGTTTATCCCATTTGAAAGTGACTCATTTATCTAGCGATTTTGTGAAAGGTTGCACTCTATTTGCTAATTGAAACATGAATCTTTTGATAGACTGAAGTCTTCCTTGAAGCATCCTCATTTGACTGATATTACGAGGAGGTGACATTTCCATTATCAATTTTACCTTTTTGAGGTCCACCTCAATTCCTTTAGCTGATACAATAAACCCTAAAGCTTCCCCGATTGGACTCCAAATGCACATTTCTTTGGATTGAGCCTGAGTTGGAATTATTCCATCCGATCTAGTATCTTCCTCGAGTCTTCAATGTGAGTCATTCATATCTTTGACTTGGCTAATGTATCATCCACATAGTCCTCCATGTTCTTGTGTATCATGTCATGGAAGATTATTGTCATAGCACGTTGATACGTAGCTCCAGCATTCTTTAGTCCAAATGGCATGACATTCCAGCAAAATGTTCCCATGCTCATGTAAATGTTGTCTTTTCCTGGTCTTCAGGAGCACTCTTTATTTGGTTATAACCTGAGAATCCATCCATGAGTGAATACATCACATATCCTACCATGAGGTCTATGATCATATCAATATTTGGTAGTGGAAAGTCATCCTTAGGGAAAGCTTTGTTTAAGTCCCTAAATTCTATGTAGATTCTGATAGACTTGTCTATTTTTGAAATTGGTACTACATTAGAGATCCATCCTACATAAGTGATGAACCTTATGAATCTAGCCTTTAAGAGTTTTTCTAGCTCCATTTTTACCAATAATGCCACATGTGGGTGCATCTTTCTTAGTTTATGTTTGACAGGTTTAATTCCAGGAGCTATAGATAAGTGATGCAAGATTAACTCAGTATCTAGTCCAGGCATATCAGTATAAGGCCATACAAAGTTGATCTTTTTCTCTTTGAGGAACTCAGTAAACTGTGCCTTTTCTTCTTCTGATAATGATTGTTCCAGATGAACAAATTGAGGAGCTTCTATTGTGCCCAAATTAACTGGTTGTATTGGTTCTATCAGTACTGAAGATCTCTCTTGAAAGTTCTTAGGGAGGATATCAAGAATCTCATATTTTGGTGCCTCTAAGAGGTTTTCACCATAAGATACGTCTTTTATTTTTACTATTTTAGAATTTGATACTGCCACAATATGGTTTTAATCATTAGTTTTTCTTTATTTTATTTTTCAATTTGTGACTAAGAAACTTGATATCCTCCTCTGTCAAATTCACACTCCTTACATTGGTGGAAGATGGATAGGGTTCATAAGAATTTAGATAACAGACCAAAGTATAGTCATTGGGAAAGTTCATGATAGGAGTAGGGTCTAAGTCAGTCCAATCAATAAGGTCGAGGTTTACCAAGGATAATTATTCAAAGGCTTTTAAGGAAAACATCACGTCAGCGTCAAAACTATTAACTGACAAGACATATTCTGTTAAGTTGGCTTCTATAGTGTTTAGATCATGAAGAGTCAAATTGTCATTATTAGGGTCATTGTTAGTGTTATGAAGACCTAACTCTAGTGACTCATCAGTTGAGATTTCTCTTTCTTCCCTTATCATAATGGAACTCATATCTTGTATCTGTTGAAGTTCTTCTAGTCCTAGTAAGACGCCAGTGTCTTCATCAATTATCGTAGGCATCACCATCTCATTCAATTTTGTGACAACATTGGTGTGATGGGTAGTGTTAGAACTTTCTCCTCTTTCCAATAGAGATGAAAATTTATGGATTGCATATACCTTAATGTCCATGGTAGCATCATACATGTGATCCCATTCATAATCATGTGAGTCAGGGATATTGTCATCAGATTTGTTTAAAAACTTAGCAATAGTTATCTAATGTACCCTATTAGCCATTTGTGGGTCAAAGTATGGTAGATCTAGGACATGTGAAACTGTCACCAATTTCCCCTAGTTAGGATGTGCATCTTGTTGTTGTGGGATTTCTTCACAAGAATCTTCTGTTTCCTAAACTTCTAGAGAGTCTTCTTCTTCCTCCTCTACTTCTTGGACATTGGTTTGTGACAACAAAGGAACATGATGCTCTAGTTGTTCTCCAAAAGTAGGTACATATCATTCTCCTTGGTATTCTGGGTCCTCAGTACCAATGTGCAGTAATCTTTCATATGTACAAGGTACAATTTCTATCTCTTCCTCTTCTTCTTTACTTCCTTTATCAAATATTGGACCATCTATTGAGGTGGGGTGTTCTAAATTGTTATTGAAACCCAGTGTTGTTTTATCTTTAGTGTCTCTGAATTTGATGCAAATATTTTCAATGAGTCCCTTTCCTTTAACTCCTAAAGGTCCCTTCCCTTTATATCCCATTTTTAAGAAGTTCATAACCTTCACCATACTTTTCGGGAGATATCTCAACATATTTTACTTCATTTTATCTCTTTTCCCCTTTATAGAGCCAAGCCAAAACTACTTTTTCTTATTTTTCTTCTTCTTGAGAAGTAGAGGCTCTAACCATACCAGTTGGTTCATGAATATATTTTCCTTTTGATGTAGCAGGTGTAAAAGAGGGAGATGGTTTCCCATATGATCTTGGAGACACATGAATGTTAGCCAATGATGGTGTCGTATCTAGTTTGTATTCCCCCATGTTAGTTTCTTCAAGTTTTAATATCGTTCCAAAGCTTCTCATCACCATATCTTTAGAGGTTTCAGCTGGTAACTATTTTGGAACTTCCTTATTGTGAGGAACCATACTATCTACTTTAACATTGTTGCAAGTGTAGCTTGAATCTGCAGGAATTGTTACTTCTACCCCATTGTGTGAGATTTTTATGCATTGGTGGTAAGTAGATGGCACTGCTTGCATTTCATGTATCCAAGGTATTCCTAGTAATATGTTATAGGTTAATGGTAGATCAAGAACTTGACAAATAATATTGCATTCAATTGGTCCTATTCTTATTGGTAAAACAATTAGCCCTTTGTATGAACTTTCCTCTTCATCATAAGCCTTGATGGTTATCTTACTTCTTACATCAATTTTTTGTCCTAAAAGACCTAGTTTATTGATCAGATTGAGAGTACATATATTCAACCCCACACCTCCATCTATCAATACATGTTTTACATGGTGTTTATTGTTTAGAACTTCAATGTGAAGGGGTTGATTATGGGGATGAGTCAAAGATTTGTCATCTTCCTCCAAAAAGGAGAGGTAATGTGGAGCTGATACGTGATTGACCATTGCCTAGAACTTGTCCACATCTATGTCTTTCGGGAAATTTGCATAATGTAGGGCTTGTTTAAGAACTTCCCTATGCATTGAAGAGATCTTTAATAACTCAAATATAGAGATTTGAGCCGAGGTCCTTTGTAATTGGTCTACCAAGTTATAGTTAGCAGATGGTACGGGAATTGTTTGTCTTGATGTTGCTGGTTTAGGAATTGTGACAATAGGTGGTTTAGATGATGTCACCTTTTTGGATGAGGAATTAACCCCTTTAATTATGATTTGTGCTTGGCTACATGCTACTACATTTGAATGCATCAATTTTTCCTTGAAACCTTGGATAGTGATCACATTGATTGATTCGTTCTTTATGTCCAACATGTTGATCACATTGTCAGTATGGGAATAGGTGTATTTTACTTCATTTCCTTTTCCTTTAGATGCTTCTCCTTTTTCATAGTTGGGAAATGGTTTATTATATGTTGTGTGATCTTCATAAGATGTATGTCCTTCCACTTTTATCTTTCCTCCTTCAACGAGATCTTGTATAACGCATTTGAGTTTAACATAGTCATTAGTCTTGTGTCCTTTATTCTTATGGAAGTCACAATAGGAATTATCATTCCACCACCTTGGTTTTACTTCTGGTTCCCATGGTTTTGACTCTAATACCATGATGATTTTTTTATCCATAAAATTCTTCAAAACTGTCTCAAGAGGTTCTTCCAACAGAGTAAATATTCATTGCAGTCTAGACATCCATGGTTTATTCTTGTTGGTATCACTGTTTTCTCTTGGTATTGTTGTTGATACCTTAGCTTCTTTTCTTGCTTGTAGATTGTTTGTGAGATTAAACACAACTGGTTTAGCATTTTCATTAGAGGCTTCAACCACTCCATCATTAACAACATATTTCTTCTTCTTCCACCATTTAGGTTTAGTGTTATAGTTGTTAGAGGATTTATCGTCACTTTGGAGTGTGATATCTCCTTTCTTGACCATGACTTCTTTGGCATGAATGGCTTTCTTTATCATTTTGTTGAAACTAGGAGAATCTTGCATTTGTAAAGCGTAGTTCATTTTAGGTACTAGGTTGTTTACAAAGATTTACATCTTTTCAGATTCGGGTATTTCTCTTGGTACCTTGCAAATATTCTCCTCCATCATTGCAAAAAGTGTGTGAAGGATTCACCCATTCGTTGTTTTGTGTTACAAAGATCCATGATGGTAACATTGTGTTGTATGTTGTAGGAGTAATGTTGGAAAAATCTTTGAATTAACTCCTCAAATGTTTTCACACTTGGTTTTAGTTTGGAGAACCATTCCATAGCATTTCCACCTAGACTTCCTAGAAATAGCCTCATCAAGTATGTTGGTTTGTGCATGTATTCTATGCTTAGGGCACAAAATTCTCTTACATGGTCATGTGGATTAGTTTCTCCCATGTATTTTTCATATGTGGGTTGTTCCATGTTCTGTGGGAACAGAACCATGTTTATTCTCTTGTCAAAAGGAAAAAAACATATGTGCTCCAAGGAGTATTTCTTTGTAGGTTTAGTCTTCTCTTTCTTGAGTGCTCCAAGTTCTATTTGCATTTTATATAGTTATTTTGAGAGTATGGAGATAGGTGTTTGTACTTCTTGCTCTTTCAATCTCTCAACATCATAGTCTTTAGGAAGTTTAACTCCAAGAGAAGGTAAGTGAAGGAAGTACTTTTCTTTGTTTTCCCCAATGAATTTTTCAAGTTATTTTGGAACTTCCTACTTTGTTTGAGTTTTTTATAATTTTCTTTTGATATGTCTTCATCACTTTCTGAATCAAACAAAGGACAGAAACAATTTATTTCTTCTTAACTTTCCCTTTCATCATGGTCTTGGCTATATTCTTCAAAGGAAACACTCCATTCATGATTAGGTGCATCTATTTCAGGCGAGTGTTGATCAAAGAGGGGGTTTCAAGATGTCTCTCCTGGTTTAAACTTGAGCAATCTTGGAGGTTTTTCTGAATCATTAGCAAGGTATTGTTTACTTATTGTGTTAACTATGAAAGAAACATCTCAACTTTGTCAAAAGTGTTCCAATTGTGTCAAAAGGAATTTTTGAATTATCCAAATATGTGTGTCCAAGTTGTGGTAAGTAAGTGTAATTGTTTGAAGTGATTGATTCCAGTGTCAAAGGGTTAGAATGCCGTAGTAGTGAGCTGGAAACCAAGAAGATTTTGTGACTGACGAGATAACATGATTTGGGATCAATTATGACAACCCTAAATGACATGCAATGTAGAATTCCAATTAAATTGAGAAACAATGACAGGCAGACTAGAAAGAACAACATGACCAGATTGAAGAGAAAAAGGGTATCTAAAACTATAGAGTTTCTGAGTCTAACACATGTGCAAGTATCCTCTATCCTAGATGCGATTGACCAAATGTGATCCTAGATTTTTAGGATGCAAGCTTGTTCTTCCTAATGCAATCTTGTTTACTAGATACGAGCCAAGATTAACCAAAAGCAATCTTGTTTCTCACATGCAATCCTATTTCCTAAATGCGAGCTAGGACTGACCAATGCAACTCTTTGATGGGTTTTTCTAATTTTTTCCACTTTGTCTTGAAGTATATGAAAACTTGTCTGACTCCAGGGTCTGTCTAATGATTTCTAGAGTGTTTTTGAATAGCATAGATGTCTGTGATTATCAAAATGTTGATTGTTTGAGGGTGTTTGTCTTGTTATTGCAATTTTGACACATGAAGCAAGTTGTTAAGTGACCAAACACACCTATTCCCTAAAATCTATGGCATAGCATGAAAATCTTTGCGTAGTCTCAAGTACACACTCAAATGCTAATCAAAATATAAACATCACCAAGCATGCAATGGCTCTAGTCATGATGCCATATTATTTGAATCCAAATTCAAGTGAGGGCATGAAATGATGATTATCTTAGGGCAATTACTATTTTCCTTACATAAAGATTATCACCTTTTGGAGATGAATCAGGTGGTTTTAACTACAAAGTGTATTTTTATTTTTGGGCATCCAATCACAACCATTCCCCATAGAATTACACAAGGAAAAATTAAGGCATATAGCCCTCTGAGTACCTAAATATGTGTAGTATCACAAGCAATATTCAAGTGGCTCCGCTCAACACACATCCAAGCATGTCCAAGGAATAATAGTCAAAATTCCAAGGACAAAACTGATTACGTCTTCTGAGACTTCATCCTCAAGGAAGCATTTTGATTATAGTGAGATGGAAGGGACGACATTCACTTGTCCTCGCTTGGGTCATTCCCGTGAGATTTTTCCCTCAATCGGCATGCCCTCTAAGTTTAAAAGCAATAAAAAGGATTCATGGCTTAGGAGTCTACATTTATGATTCTTCACAAAGAAGAAGAGCATACTCTCCTATCCATGTCATTTTATCCTATCAAGCACATCATGCATGTTCTTTCCCTTGAATTATCAAACTCAAAACCTAGTCCCCCATATCAAGTTTATAATTTTCCAACTTGGGAAAAGAGAATAATCCTCCATTTGGACCAAGAATCAAATTAAAATTTGACAATTAGGTTCCTATTTAAATAATTTAACCAAAAGAAATTTTGAGCAATTTAAAGTTCATTCCTCCAATTTATATTCAAATCCTAACTTGATGTTTGAGGTTATGATTTTCCATGAAGGAAAAGAGCATACTTCTCTAATCAAGTTATGAAGTGGATAAAAAGTGTGTAGTTTCACTCCATCTTCTTATCTAAACTACTTGTTAGTAGTTTCACTCCATCTTCTTGGCTAAAGAAGTCTTCAACAACATCTTGCAATAACTCATTCGGCTGCTCAAATGATGAAATTCATCCAAAAACATGCAAAGTTAGCTGATTAGTCATCAAATTTACAAAACATGTCAGTAGACTAACCAAATATGATTCTGAACCTTACTGAATGCATTTTTATTTCCAAAAAGTGATACAAGAATGAATAAATGTGATGAAAGATCCTAAAGGCGAGCCTTTGCACTAAATGTGATATGGAATTAATATGATGCAAGCCTTTACCAAAAATGACCCAAGATTAATAGGATGCGATGCAGGATATCTGAGATGCGAGCTTCTTTCTGGGACGTGATCCTTTGATCCTAAATAGAATTCTACACCCAAAAATAGAGAACAAAAGATGATTAATTGGCTCAAAATGGTGAGAAATCTAGGGCTTTGCCCTACGATGGGTGCCATAAATATTTGTGTGAATATTGTACCTGCAAGCTGCAACACAACACTTCAATATGTCATTGGATCATTGGTTAGAAATATGAAGATCAAATGAAAAACATAAGAAACCCATGCAAAATTGACATATTGCTTCCTATCTAAGAATAGTATTATTTAAACTATAATTGCCCTCATATTATGCATTAAATCAGTGACATTCAATCCTAGAATGGAAGATTAAATTGAGAAATGAAGCTAATTATCATGCAAAGGTTCAATTGAAGCACAAATAAAGATTATCTAATTAGCTATGTGAGATCATGAAAAAAATTACAACATGAAGATGCCATTAGAATTCTAAGAATTAGGAAAACATAAGAGTGCATTCAAATTTCTATAATTAAGGGCCAATTGAGCTCAAAATTCAATCCTTTTATAGAAGTATTTGAGGAATGAGTGGTTGAGATCAACTTGTGAGGAGAGGTGATGATTGAATATTTGGTGATCAATGTGAGTGATCCATGTGAGTGAACTCTCATTGGTTCATGGATTGACTTTCCATGTGCAAGTGATGAGTTGTAATTAGAGAGTTTATTTAATTCCTTTTAATTAATTACTTTAGCCAAGGATTTAATTGGGTTGATTTGATTTTAAATAGGCCAATGTAATTAATATAAGTTAGTGATGAAATCACTTTGATTTTAGGAAATTAAATTGATTTTAATGAATTATGCCAATAATTGGATTGACATACTTAGGGGTATGATCACATTTAGGGAAAATAGGGTCTCTAGTTAGAGTAGACCAAATTAGGGTGGTTACACCAAATAGTGGAGATGAGTACTCATTGTCAAGATGATCCAGAGCATAATCTCCAATATCATATATGTGAAGCCTCATTCCTATTTTTCCATGTAGAAAAGTTATTCCTATTCAACTTTGATGCTTCCCTCTTAGACATCTTTGGACCTTTAGCTCAAGTACCTTTAAACTTATCTTATTAGAGCACTAACTCTGATACCAATTGTTGGTTTACCCTACTAAATATCATTCACTGGGAGAGGGGGGGGGGGGGAATTANTGTTGGTTTACCCTACTAAATATCATTCACTGGGAGAGGGGGGGGGGGTGAATTAGAAAATACTGAACCCCAATACTTTAAATCTAAACCTCTTATTCAACTCGTTGATTCAAACAATAACAACAACCGAAACTTGTAAACTCTTCACAAACTTGATAAAAGCATATAACTTAAGCCCTTTACCGACTTGACCTTTCTACTTTTACAGACTTAACAACATCAAATGTTAAGTAAGAAATAATTATATCAATAGTTCCTTATCATTGTCTAATCTTTATTATCTTCCCAATTAAGTTCCTCTCTGATTGATATGGCATCTTAATATAAACCAAAAATCAATTGCTTGACATCAATGGAAAACTAACAACTGATCTAATCATTCTAATTGCTTGTATTATTCTGAAAATCAGTCTTCATCACCATTACCATCAGTTGGTTAACATTATTTTATTAAACCCTCCTTCAATTAGGACTTTGTAACTGTTACACTACAAAATGAGACTAACAGACATAAATAACTTGCAAAAATCAAATCATAAAGACTTATCCTTTGGAGGGGATGTGGAAAACATTGGAGCATACCTTTCCATAAAATTTCATTAATTTTTAACCATGGGAACCCTAATTATGAATTTAATCTACTTGTTTGAAACCCTAGGTAGGGTCCAGGACAACCAGCACTAAAAAATATTATAACTGGCTCAAAACCCAATGGAATTTCATGAAACCAATTTCATTTGAAAGATAAAATACCATATAAACTTTATTAATCATGTGTAGGTATGTACCAAACCATACAAATTTGTACCATGCATATGTTTAGACTTTAAATTTTAGGAAAAATAAACTTATAGGGTAGACAATGGTATTTTTACTATATCTTTCTCAAAACTTAATGAAATTACGTAGAACCAATTGCAATCAAAAGCTTAAAACTATTTCCAACTTTTTCAAATATGTACAGTTCTATACAAATCTGTACAAGACACACAACATGAATTTTAGACTATTAAAAACACAAGAAAAACAATATATAATAATTTAAAAACAAGTTTCTTCTTCCGTTCAATCTCCCTATATCTATTTTTGGCATGGGTATAGACTTATTTCCTCAAGTTACATTCACAAAAATACCAAAACCAATCCCCTTATGCCATTTTCAAAATTTGCAACCATGTATGAATTTTTTTGATAACTTTGTAACTTTCAACCATTAACTCAATCCACAAAGCATGAAAGTATAAAACTAAGACCCACATGGTATACATGGCCTTCCAATACCTTTCTTTGTATAAACCAACCCAAAACAAAGATTTAGGAACAAACCCAAATTCTTTAAAATCCAAATTTGCACTTGGAAACTCAAATATGTTTTTTTGGCAAGAAACCATTAAATTTGATTTTCTAGACTTATCTACGTATCCTAACTCATTGAAATGGAAATCAAATATCCCCTAAGATCTATAGTGGATCTATATAAACCCAAAAAAATCCTTAAACATCAAAATGTAAACAAAATGAATCACTAAGGGTGATGCAGGAGCATCCTGGGTGTAAGGGCAATCTTGCATCACCCAAAAATATTTCTGTTTTCTTTTCAATAAGGGCTACCTTGTGCAGAGCTGCTATTTATGGAAACTTGCTATTTTTAGTAAGTTGGTCATACGATCTCGGAATGTTCTGATTTTGCATGTGGAGGTTCATCTCAGTCATATCAGCTTGCCAGTAAAGTTTCATGGCTAGAGCAGGTCTAGTTTTGAAGATATTGAAAATTTTCGGTATTGAAAACAGGGTACAGAAACTTCGAGCTCAGTTTTGAAGGCTTTAGAGGCCCCAGATGAGGTCGAAGCTTGGGTTCGATGATGCTTGCATAATTGAGTAGTTGTAGAGTGCTTCGTGGCATTTCCAAAATGGGGTTATAATAGTCAATCGGGTCAACTGGTGATGACTTATGGTCTCCGGAAGTTGGGCCACCTGAAATAGCAGAAAATAATTTTCCTTCAAAATTT